>JAUMHH010170559.1:4200-33150 GCA_032359455.1 Chlamys rubida | reverse complement strand
TCCTCACACCACCCTCAAATCTACACCATCCTCACACCACCCTCAAATCTACACCATCCTCACACCACCCTCAAATCTACACCATCCTCACACCACCCTCAAATCTACACCATCCTCACACCACCCTCAAATCTACACCATCCTCACACCACCCTCAAATCTACACCATCCTCACACCACCCTCAAATCAAAATCCAGCCATCTTGTTCAAACAAGTTTTTTTACTTCAAACTGGACAACATTATCTTTCCTACAAGGTGTGTTTCCATCCCCAGTGATTTGGCAGTTGCCCATAGCAACTGCTTCATCCCACCTGTCTGATGCATAGAGAAGATAGGTCAAGGTCACTGACTTAGATTTGAGCTAACTGAAAGTAACAAGCACCACCATTATCCAACATTTTGGAACAAGAACGTCCTTGACCTTGGAAACCTAACAGGACAGACAAATCCTAAACAGGAGAAACACACAGAAGCCATTCAATGTTTGTATCAAAGGTCAGTTTACCCCCTTAACCCTGTTTAATGAAGAATACAATATCATTCCAACTTCTTTCAAGTATAAGATGTATTTTAGAGTAAATAAAGATATCATTTTGAAGACACACACTGCCTTTTCCATATCCCCTCAACCTGCCCATATCCCCTCAACCTGCCCATATCCACAATTCGTGCCCATAAACACTGTCTACAGAGTACTTGTATCACACTAAGTCTACCCATACTTCTCAGTCCCTATACATACAGTATCCACTGTATACCTGTAAACACACTGCCTACCAATATCCACACTGCCTACTAATATCCACACTGCCTACCAATATCCACACTGCCTACTAATATCCACACTGCCTACCAATATCCACACTGCATACCAATATCCATACTGCCTACCAATATCTACACTGCCTACCAATATCCACACTGCCTACCAATATCCACACTGCATACCAATATCCACACTGCATACCAATATCCACACTGCCTACCAATATCCACACTGCCTACTAATATCCACACTGCCTACCAATATCCAGTCTACAAATATCCATCCTACCACTACCAGCCGATATCCATCCTACATACCAATATCCACACTGTCTACTTAAACCAAAAAGCCTTCTTCAGAGTTTAATTGCCGACACTGGAATTTTCCAAGCTCCATCAACACAATCCAAGGATTCTTATAATGGTTAGCTCAAACCGCCATAAATCACAACATCCTTACATCATCAAAGGTAAAATTGAATAAAAAACATGTTTGGTGGTTAAGCCTGGAGACAAAACGCATGAGCTGGAAACATTAATGGTTCACTTTACGGAATAATATGTATTTTATGGGACCATAAACCTATCAGATTCGCATTTACTGAACAAACACTACTATTTCATATACTCCACATTTGCCTTTTTCACATATATCCCATCAGGTCGCAATTAATGTTTAGGGGTTTTCAAACTTGTAGCCTGCACAAGTGTACCTTTCGACTAGCGTACCTTTCGACTAGCGTACAGTACCTCTCGACTAGCGTACCTTTCGACTAGCGGTACATCTTTCCTTAGATGTGGTGAAAACAGGTCTTACGAAACTAATTGAAACCTTTTTCCGTTAATGTATACAAGATTCTTTGATCTTCCTGCCTTGAATGCTTCAAATCTTCTACGTCTGTCAAGTGTAGACAGTAGCGAATAAACTTTGGCCTTGTTAATCAGCGCTCTTGTGTAGGACACACAGCTCTGTCTGACCTTGGGGGGTTTATACCAGCATCATCAGAATCACTTCTACAACTTGCATCCTAGTTTTCAGAAAAATGCCATACAAACACCTGTCCATCCATCCCTCCCTGCCACCCACCAGTATATTTTTCAGATGTCTATAATGATGTTATTGGTGCGCAAAAGATTAAATTTGACCCATCCAGTGCTTTACAGAGGAAATAGTACTTCTAAGGGCACTGAGATAAAAAAAAAAAAAAATCATAATAAAATACCCTCGACAATGTGAAAATAATCTGCCTGAAAAATACATGGTCTGAACGGACAGTTTCAAAAAGAAAAAGTTAGCGTTACTTCAGACTATTGATGACAGCAGAAGGTATTTAACTAGTTACAGTGGTGATGTATGGCGTAAGTTTTACTGACCTTAACTTCCAGTAGATTAACAACGTAGAGATTTACGTAAGTTTTTACCGACCTTAACTTCCATTAGATTAACAACGTATAGAGATTTACTTACCTAACCGTCTACTTAATTAACACAGAGGAGGTAGATTAACAGTGATACTGGAATCCCTCGTCTGTTTCCTGCTGTTGATCCCTACTCCTAACACTCTGGACCGGAACCTTTAGACTAACTCCCCGGGTAAAACCAACCAACCGCAGCTCTCGGTACAGTTATTACCCTGGAGTGTAGCAGCTACAGTGGAAAGAAACACTTTCCACCGAACACTCATACACCTTAACTCAAAAGTCAGCACCACCAGACAAAATCACCTTCCTGTTGGTACAACAAACTAACTCCGCAACCATTTACATTCCGAAGTTTCTCCCCAACAAGCATAGTAGGGATCTGGATGGCTATCTAACGCTCCAAAATGACCCGGAATCAATGAGCACAATCCGACGACCTTGGCCCATAATTAATGGTACCTGATGGTAGTATCCCAAGTAAAATTACGATGTCTGTTTTAAATTTATCAGGTGAAAACAGACATTAATTCAACATCATATATATATTATTGTCTATACCTAACAATACAGACAGAATCGTTTAACAATTCCAAACAAACTCAAGTCATAATTTTTGCGGCAGTTTTGACCTAATTACAACCAAAGTTGTAATCACCATTATTACATTAATTTGAACAATCGCACATTTAACCTGTTTGTCCATCAACGCTCAAAGACGGTTTTCTATCCAAGGATCTAAATGTTTAGACTACACATTACTAACAATGAAAAGGATGAAGAATTTTTAAATTTTCAAAATAAAAAAAAAACATGTTTATATCGCAAATCAAAATATTAACATTGATAGGAAATGATAACAGATTGTTTTGAAACAGTTATAAACATCGGTATATACAAATTATAACCAGTTATAAATATATATATATTACCTTACTGATCTTACAACCGAGTGTTAACACATCCAATAGCTGTTACACAGGTTCACTGTTATAAACTATTTCAGGCCCAGAAAACTTTAGCAGTGTAGTGATGGTAGTACACTTACAATAATTGCACTTTGCAAGGAAATTCTGTTCCCCCTCCGTTACCCAGTGAGAGAGAAGCTCTATCCGAGAGGTGTGCCATAGGAGACTTCTGATTGGAGGAGTTTCTGTTTATCTCATAACTTCAAAATTGTTGTCCATTTTAGTCGGTAGGAATTTCTTATCAGAAGTGTAATCTATCTACAGGGCCTAGTGCTGATGCTCACAGGCAGACAGAGGGGAGGCAACTGGAGGGGGAGGAGGGGAGCCGAAGGGGGGAGACAGGTTAGGGGGAAGGGGGGCAGCCAGAGGGGGGAGTGGGGCAGCCAGAGGGGGGAGTGGAGACAGTTTTAAGGAGGAGGAGAAGGAAGATAACCAAGTAGCCAATGCAGGAAAAAGCAGTGGGCAGAAAGTGATGATTTAGGTGGGGAGCAGCGATTATCTGGGAGGGGGGAGCAGCAATTATGAGAGGATATATCTACACCAGGATCTAGGTAGCTCCCTCGGCTGGTCTTATCAGTCTCCAGCACTACCCTCAACCAAGGTGATGATTTCTATGAGCAGGAGGATGGTTACGATGAGCACAATAATGGCTAAACAAGACATCTTAGAGGGAGAAATGGCTAATGAAAAGTGTTAATACTGTGTATTAGAGAAATCGCAATGAAACAACATCAGATGAGCTTTCATTTTACGGTCAAGAAGCTCATTCAAGGATGTTCATGACGACAATGTCGCCATAGCGATAGAACAGAATGAGATGAATGAACTTCTACAGAATGAATACATCTGTCACTAGTCAATAGCAACCCTTCATCACCAGAACTGACAACTTCATCTTTCCGTGCATATCAGCACAAAATATATATCAGAGTTGTAAGGGAAGTTTCATGAGCCGTTTCATCCCACAGAAGGTTATTGCATTATATGCGTGATTCTGTGTAGTCAGGCGGAGTTGTTTGGGTTTCCGTAATTTGTGTTTTTTTGTGGAGTTAAGGCTGGTTGGAAGTTAGATATCACATCCAGCCTATATCGCTGACTGGTGCTTGTCGTACACGGTATGTGCTATAGAGAAGGAGCTGGAAACATCATGATGTAAACGACCAGCATTAGGCACCAACACTATCATAAAGGACTAGCCCTTGTATCTGGACCCCTAAACTACTGGTACTTTAGCCCTGGCTGTGATTTATCCTGGAGCCCTACATACACATCCCCAATAACCTACAGGACTGGTGTGATCCCCAATAACCTACAGGACTGGCTGTGATCCCCAATAACCTACAGGACTGGCTGTGATTTCCTAAACCCCTATATTACCAGTGAGATCCTAGGAGACCTAGCCAAATTGTAAAAGTGTATTTTATAAAATCTTTTTACTGATCTTACAAGAATAAAATGTAACTATGAGAAGATCCTTTATGATCCTTTTTTCAAGTAGATATACATATCTTACATGCAGACTACAGTTGGAGAGCCCTTCATATATTAAACATTATGCTGAGGTTAAACTTCAAACGTCTGCAGCTGGAAAGATCTGACATGGATCACAGTATCCCTGAAACATCTTTTAACAATTACAATATCCCTACATATATTTTATCTGTAGAATTAATCAGAAGAAGGTTTAGGAGAAATCACAAATTCACCATTATCACAAAGGTGAAGGCTGCCACTTTTAAAAAGAAATCTTCTCATTACGCCAATGTAACCTGGGTTTTACAGACCGCCGGGAAGACGAGTTTTACTTTTTTAAAACATCAATCATCACATGTACTTTTCCTAGATTACCCTATTTATAGGTGAGAATTTGTTTATTTATGAACCATGTTTCTACATAATAGATGATATCGCAAACAACTATTCCTGTGTGAAGTACTTAGCTTATAGTAGTTTGGCACAAAACTTTTGGAGGATGAGGTATTTGAGAATTTACCAAGGATATACACTGCATCAGCTGTCAAATGGCTTTCCTCTATACAATATCCGCCATCATGATAAGTTAAAATATTTCCTTTGAAGATACGATTTCATCTTTTAGGTTACACCTTATAAAGATTTAAAGCTTGATATGCAAATGAAAGTATGAATTTGGTAATCACGTCTGTTATCAAACTTACGTAATTATTTGGAGTATAAATATGTAAATGAGATAAATATGCAAATGACCCAAATTATGCTAATGAGAAAAAATATGCAAATGATGAAAATGCATGTAAATGAGGGATCAATGGAAACAAATGTATCGTAATCCATTTCGTCACAGATTGGCAAATAACATTCAATATAAAACCAAATGTTGATATCTAAATGTGATTAACTATTAGATTTACTACAAAGTCTAGGTGTGTTGACCCTTATATAAGGAAAATGACCCCCATTTGTTGTCCATTTTCATTGTTACACATTCTGTTTTATTTTCCACAGATAATGGTATCAGAGGATGTTTTGTGCTAAATCAAATCAGAGAATACAGACAGATGCTGTTTAATTCAACAGCGATTTTTCGCGTTTGATCTACGGGGCACAGACAAGTTAATGACCATCTTGAGTGGATCACATCTAACAAAGGCCATTCATTTATAGACTTACTTCTGATGCATATTTACAAAGTTAGCCATTTGTTTGTAATTGCAGATGAGGCAATTAGATTATGTTTATGGTCTGGTCATAGTTGCAACATTACGAAACCTTGCAGAAAGCACTATCATGTTTCTTTTGTTCATTTTCAAACAAAAAATCAATGATTAAGAAAAAAATTCTATGTCCAACGTAATATCCAGGCTTCTTTTCACCAGAACAATGTTCGTTTGTCTGTGACAGAAACCAGAATCGAATCTTCAGTCTGCTTAATATAAAGACAGGGAGATCTTCGTTAATGATACGAAACTAAGACTGGAAATTACATGCTAAACCCAACACTAATATGCAAGAACCTCTGCAAATCTTTCACTAATTCAAAACTTCCAGTGAATTCTCCCCCATTGGAAACTTCAGAATCTGGGATAAATTACCCGCGGAATTTGGTAATCACGTCTGTTATCAAACTTACGTAATTATTTGGAGTATAAACAACAAACTCCCAAGTTAATAATAATACTCGAAGAAGATACCGCTCCTAATCTTCTGTAACGAACACATGTATTAATTTCGCTTAGACACAACTTTTCCCCCGATTATATTAAGTTTTTGCATTCAAATTCTGCTGTTCGAGGCTCCAGAGGTAGCTCCTAGACATAAGGTTATGATAAAATGGCTGTACATTTTAGATGAGCTCAATTGTAGCCGTTGAGAGGAATGGATGTTTAGTGAGAAAGTAATCCCCTGCCCTAGTACCTACCTTAATTAGGCCCCTAATCTACATGTAGATGCTTAATCCACCTGAAGGCCCCTAATTTACCTGTACTGGTACACTTCGAGGTCTCTTAGAACGAAGGCAAACCTGTCTCGTAACTGCTTTGAACTCAAACCCATTTTACGGGGAATTGAAACTGGTACACACAACTTGGGGGGCAAATAGGGGGTAAAAAAGGCATAAAAATGGTGTGAGACTTCTTATATCTTACAGTAACATATTTCACAGCCTTTCATCCTTAAATCTGGCTATAAACCTCGACCTATTATTACACTGTGTTATTGGTAGGTAGATCTTGTGACCTTGGTGTTATTTTATTGGTAATAAACAAATATCCAACAGCCTTTCATCCCGAAATCTGATAGAAATCAGGAAGGTTATTCTGTTTTATCGGTAAAGCGTGATCTCCGTTTTTTCTGTCTGCTTTAAGTGAAACTTATTTCGCTACCTTTTAGCCATTAACCTGCTTTTCAACCAGGTTAATGGCTAAAAGGTAGCGAAATAAGTTTCACTTAAAGCAGAGAGAAAAAACCTTTAGAGGATCTGCATCAATCCTGCTTTCAGACTGATATTTCTTTGACCTCTAGATCACCTTGGTTACCAAGGTCAACTCCTTGGCGATGTAACACTGCAGAAACTACTTCTTGGCGATGTAACACTGCAGAAACTACTACAAACTCCTGAACAAGTAATTTTTTAAGTAGAGAAAAAATTAAAATAAAGAAAGAAAGTAATAACTTATACAGCTATGCATGTATATGCTAAAAAATATTTTCAAATATAACTGAGTTTTTTTTGTTGTTTTTTTTTGAAAATGACAAAACCTTTGAACAATGGACCAAAAATTTGAATTTTCCTTCTATTCTGAATTTTTGAAAAATAAATGTAAGGAAAAAAATCATTCAACTTCTTCAAAGTTAAGTTATCAATGATACAACACTTACCCTGAATAGAAAAAAAAAATTAATCTAGAGACAAAATTAATACAAATCGCCGAATAACGAATTTTCAGATCACAATGGCCATTGATGTCTTTGAATTGCTCAGAACAGAAATTATGGAGCATTCCTTTCAGTTTTGGTTGGTATAACAATAGCCTCAAAATTCTAAATGTTTTGAAAGGATTAATTTGAAAAAATGACCACACACATTTTTATTAGACTTCACTGAGATAAAATTTCACTTGGGCAGCTTGTATCAATTGACATTTCACCGTATATAAACAGCTAGTGATTGTTTGGCATGCACACTAGAGACTTACTGTACTAAATGTTATAAGTTCTCTAATATTACACAGTTTTATATTTAGTTCTTAGTATATGTGACAGCAGTGATGGCAAATCTCACACATTATGTGATATGTATAAGCATATGTGATTGGTTAAAAACCTAGTTAGGTATATATTTCAAATCTTACTTGAAATCTACAAAATTAAAAAAAGAATTACAATTTCTTACCATATTCCGCCAATCACATGAATTGGTCGTGACCTTTTTGGGGGAAAAAAAGAAAAGTGTAACAAATGTACTAAAATAAATCTATGAATTTGCTTATTCTGTAGAGACAGCTAGATACTACAAATATAGGTTTGTGTATATATATAGATATATGTTTATAAGATAGGCAGTTTTCACATGCTGAGATGTTCCCCTGAGTTTGTACTTTCATGCTGAGATGTTCCCCAGGTTTGTACTTTCATGCTGAGATGTTCCCCTACCAGTCCCAATCCCTTGTACTGACCAATCGCTATGATGATACAGGTCATGCTGGCTATCATCGAAATAATCATCATTTTATATTGTAGGTTAATTTCTCACCCATCAACATGCAGATAGCATTTGGCATGTTAAGTCAATTTACCTCATTCATAAATCACCTATGACAGCCATTTTGAACTTGTTGCCACGGCAACGATTAAATAGATAATACTACTTGTTTGAAAATGCAGATTTTGCCTATATACTGGAGGTGCAGGCATTATAACATAATAAGAGATAAATATCAGATGAAAATAGCATGAGCCGGGAGCCATTATAAATTACTTGGCAGAAAAGACAGACTTTTTGATAGATACACTTCAGACGTAAAACAGACACAAATTTCAACCGTCTCCAACATTAAATCAAAAGCCGCACCTTAACACAGATAATCAAACGTCAATTCAATTTGGGTATTACAGTGCATCTTTTAATGAAATCATCCTATACTAGCTAATCTCCCGTTATCAAAATTGAACAAAATGTTTGAAATGTCCACAGCCCATAAACCATCCAAGTATAACTTTAACACTGAGAAATTTTATAACGGCCATCTACTGCCTGCGGCTTTGGTAAATATAGTATTTATACGCATACAGAATATACTCTAGTTGTAACTTTATCAAGTTTATCTCCCCTGGCGATGACAATATAGGATAAGTGCAGGATATGATCCATGTTAGGCGGTTGGTTCTGTTGCTACAGGCCTACACCAGCCAGAGAGCAGCTTTCAGAAAACACCCCCTCCGTTTAGTTGTGTTTTAATGTAGTATCTCAATCACCTCTTTTGACTGAAGAGCTCGCATCAGTAACCGTGGCAGCAGCTGCCAACCATCATCTCAATCTAAACACGAAATTAACATATTTGCCGACAGACAATGCCGTCTTTTTCCAGAAAGATTTAGACACAGACTTGATGATAAAAATGCTGTGAGCCAAGACGGAAACAAAAAATCAGTCAAAAATTCTGACTTGGTTCCGGAAAATAAGGAGTAGAAACTTTGGTGCATATCTCTTAGCGATGTTACCTGTTATGAGATTAGACAGATATTAAAGTTTGAAATATATACATGATTCGACAAAAATTCTTCCTCTTATGAACCACAGTTATCTCCTTTTTCTGATTCCGAAGATTGCAGAGGAGCATCGGTAACTTGAATTGTGTGTACAGTCAGAAGGGAAATTGGCACAACACACGCCAATTGTTATTAGTTAGGCGTACAACACATGGGGTTATAATTTGATAATGCAGAGTTTGTGCTGTAGCTTCTAATTGAATCCTCCATAACTTGCTTTTAGACTTGAAGAGTTCCGGTGTAACAGAAAAAACACATAACTTATATAATATCTTTCTGAAGGCTTTTGGTTATTTAGATGAACAAAATGTTTGTTTAAATTATCTTTTTTTAAATTGATAAAACACATTTTCTAGCTTGTCATTTTGCAAATGCAATTTATCTTGCAAAAGCACACCTATCCAGATTTCACGAAATAGAAGTTTTTCCTGGTGAATCATGAATTGCCAAAAACAATCTGTGTGAAAATAAAGCATCACAAATAATTGCTGAAGGTTTTCCAGAAATTCTTTCCATTATGTTGCTATTTATGCTGAAGAGTTGAAATCTCTCAAGAGTCTAGGAAAATATTAGGTGGCTTAGGCAAATCTAGAGGGGGATAAGTTAAGGGGGGGGGGGGGGTACCATAGGGGCAGTAAGGGGGATTTGGTGATCGGTGTAGTATACACAGAAGGGAAGCAAAGAAAGGGGGGGAGCTCTGTATGTATATGTTTTAGCTGTTAATCCCTCAGAAATGCTTTATCAGCTGTTAGCCTAGAGAAAAAGAGGTCTGTTCTGTAGATTTGAAGATAATTCTGGATACAAATCTCTAGAATAGCCTACCAGGTTGTTTATATACATATAATATGAAATATTGAAATGTAGAACATTATGCTTGCACAACCAAACCTTGGACAATGAGTTTATTAGTTTCCGTTATAACAGAATAGTTTGTAACATGTTTTGGTGATTAAATCTAGGCTCTTTTAGACATCATCACATGAATTCCATTTTCTCTTCAAATCAATAAAGCAGTAACACAATTTTATGTTTTTCAAATTTCTTGAAATTCTGCTTATGTCTACCATTCATTTGGCACAACTGTGCATACCCATCCCCTGTTTTTCAAGTTTTCCATATAAAATAGATAATTATTTTTGACAAAATGAAGTATAAAATAGTTATATTTCAGTAAAACGTTTGAAAATGCATCAAGTGAAACCTCTGATATTCCAGGAATCTTCGAAATCCTTTAGATTCACTACCAGACAAGTACCCACTTCAGGTAAGTGAAACACTAAACCACAAAATCTAAACAATCTACATCAATTCACTCCATTTCCTTCCACAAACTTTTTCATCCTGTTTTTTTAAACAAATAGTTCAGGATATTTAGAAGAGGGTTTCTTTGCTTCTTCATTCATTTTACGAACAGAATCTCAAATAGTGAAATTTCTTCAAAATTCCTAAGATAACATTCCTCGCTTTCCGAGTTGAGCCAATGTTTCGGTGAATATTTTGTAACCAACTTACATCACACCTGACTCAATGTGCACACGATTCGCTGCCAAAACCACGTCTGCAAAAGCTTTTTACCGACCGTGATGAGCATCAACAAAATTCTTGGCTTGTTTCCTTGATCTCAACTTTGGATAAATCAGAAAATGTTTACAAACTCGGCGATAACTGCTCACGACAATTTCAATTCATCTCGCTCTAATAGCTCTCGTTTCCTCAAGCAGTTGTCAAAACAGATTTACAAACTATTGCTAACAGATTAACCTGGGAAGTTTTCTAAAGACGAACCACTCCAACCTTCTCTCACGAAATCCATAAAGAAACTCTGAGTTAGGTGTGCTGTCATGGCAACAGCTTAAAAGAAGAAAAAAAAATGACAGAAAAACACATAACCTGGGTTTTTTATGTTCTGACATTTTTATGACAATAATATCTTTTAATTTGCTTTAATTTTTTTTTTTTAATTCCTCTACAGTCAGAAACAAAAAAAAATATCTGCACTCAATCTTGTGTCAGAAACCATATTGCTCAAAAATGAGAGAATTTTGTTTTTATCAGATTTCTTGAATCTGTTTTTATTATGGAATTAACTTGAATCTGACTTGAAGAAAATGGTTAGACAAACTTCTGTTTTATTCTGAAAATATTTTTACTGTTACTAATAAAAAAAGAATACTTAGTAATTACATTAGTCTACACTGGATGAAATAATTCTGCCGAATTAGAACCAACACTTTAATAGATTTTCATTAACCGACTAAAAACAAACAAATCACCATGGAAAGTCACAGATTAATTATAAACTAATAAAAAGCTTCCTATTTTTAAACTGGTTGCTATGGTAAAACCATTATATGATCTCAACTTACACAAAAATATACAGATTTATAATTGAGCAACTCATGTTAATAAAACCTGTGTAATAATTATTTTGAATTCCCCAAAGTAAATTCATTTACAGGAAGGAAAAAGCCGTCTTCCACCAGGAGAGACAGCCTGAACTCGTCAGAAACAGGAAGCAGTTGTCGTCGTTCCCCCGGTAACGATGACCCAAACCTATCTAACTTGTACGTTTTACTTCTACTTTCAATTAGATTTTTTTTCTAACAGAACCATCTAACTCGCCATATTGACATGTAATTAAAATGCTGAGGAGATGTTCACACACCCCTTCAGCATCCCAATACCAACAGCAACAGCTGTTCTGAACTCCCCACTCCGCAAACACATGATGAAATTATCCTGAACAGCGTAACATCGTTGCCCTTAATGGAATAATATGTCAAGGTTCGAAAAAAAACTTCTCAATAGATATGTACTGGAGAACAACAGATATGTACTGGAGAACAATAGATATGTACTGGAGGACAATAGATATGTACTGGAGAACAATAGATATGTACTGGAGAACAATAGATATGTTGTACTGGAGAACAATAGATATGTACTGGAGAACAACAGATATGTACTGGAGAACAATAGATATGTACTGGAGAACAATAGATATGTACTGGAGAACAATAGATATGTACTGGAGAACAACAGATCCTTGAGGCCTTTATAATAGATACATCTTCTATTTTGAACAATTCAACTGTTAAAAAAGGGTTAAACACCAAGGGGAAATAGAATCTATCAACATTACCACTTGAGTCTAAGTAACTTTGGCTTCTGCATAGCAACCAAGTCTAAGAATGTGCAACAACTATGTCTGGAATTTAGCAGGAAATGGAAGCCAATATCCAAAACTTGTGAAATTGTTTGGAGCTCAGTCAAACAACGGAGTTGTGGGGGCATTATCTAGGTTATATAAAAATAGAAAAACTGACACTCGGACAGGAATTCTTGATACAATATAATAGATGGCCCCCTGATACAATATAATAGATGGCCCCCTGCTTCCATTATTCACGAGATCAGGGCTGGTGCCAACTGGTGTTGTTGAACACATATATTATTTGTACATCATTTCCGACGAAAACAGTTTTAGGCCAGCGAGTTCTTGTAATTCTATGTTCACTCTTACGAGGAAAACAGTTAGAAAGGCCTCAGTGTGCTTATAATTCCATACACACTGTTTAGAGGAACACAGTTGAAGATCAGAGTATGCTTCTAATTCTATGTTCAATCTTTCGACAAAATAAATGATCAGGCCAAATTGTGCCAAAATGATTTCTGTAAGACCAGATGACTGCTACTATAGATAAAACTGATATAAGAAATGCAGTGTTCCCCCCACACAATGCGATTGTGAGGTAGACTTCTGTTGGTTTGGTGAGTTACCCACACAATGCGATTGTGAGGTAAACTTCTGTTGGTTTGGTGAGTTATTGCCCCTTAACACAAGGACCACTTACAATCCTCTTACTTTACACACATAACTCTTTACGCTATGCTATGAATGAAAATGGGCAGGAAAAACCTGGGAGAAATTCGCATCAATGAGTAAATAAAGGAAACAAAACATCCGAGTGCAATGTTTATGCATAAACATCCAATAAATTTAAGACGGAAATTAACCCTAAAACGCTGGCATTTATAGCCATTTTGTTGCCATGGAAACAAATTTCAAGGCAATCTAACAAACTTTAAACAACTACAAAAAGTTTCGTTGAGTAAAGACTATGTATGTATTTGTTGGTTACACAGGCATGTATCCACGAGGTACACTTAAGTCATAACAAACGAATCAATTTCTTTATGACTATTACCCAGAGTCCTATCGAAATAATTTTGCATTATTTATTCCAACATTTTATTTACTAATACCAATTAAAGGGATTAGACATAAGTTCTCACAACTTCCATTGATTTTCAACTTCCCACATGCACCTGGAATACAGCATTTCTTCCTATACAGCTGGGTATGCTTGAGCTAAATGTTCCATGTTCTCCTCAAATATTACATTGCGGAACTATTGGGTAATTTTCTGATTTTTTGAGGCCCATTCTCCATACATAACACCTCTTAATCCTCCTTAAATTAACTTTGTATCTATACTTAATCTTCATACTGATGTTCTTTTTCAAAAGTTTAACTTATTATCACAGCTTCAAATGTGACCTCTGACCTTCAGATTTCCATATGGTTTGAATCGCCTGTGCACTTTTAGAAGGGGACATGTGTGCACAGATGTGGGTGAATTATACAGTCTAAGTTTGAAATATACACGATTATACCATCTTGTCTTCATCAGAAGTGAGTCCGTCATTTCCCTCCAAGCATAACTCCCGTAACCAAACATTAACACCTTGTATTACAGAGAGCACTGGAGGATAGAAGCCTGCGTATTACGAGATAAAATTTCATTTGCAGATTATAAACACTACCCTATAATCAGACAAGTTTGTAAATTCACAAAGATAGTCAATTAACCAATGAAAAAGATTAGCTCAAGAAAATGCCAGATTTTTTAGGAGAAAAAAAAAGAATGCTTTTAACGTAACAAGATGGTTTTCTCTGACGTATAAAATGCTGTGCTAAAGTTGTTCCTTTATCTGATCATGTTGCCGTGTACAAGACTATTACCTTGGAATTTCTACCTTCACCAAAAAATACTTCACTCTTAACTCCCATAATGATGGATTTATTTGAACTTAGAATTAGACAGATTTACCAAAATCAATTCATCCTTCATCCTCATAATGGAATGATTTAATCAAAGAAAAGGTTCCTCCAATTCACGGGGGAAAGGGGAGATAGGATTTAATCAAGACAAAAAAATGCCTAATCTCTTTTAGCTGCAAGTCTGTGTAGTAACCACAAGGCTTTCTATCAAATGTACCAGAGAACTACACAGCTAATGAACCCCCAACCTCAGAATTACCAGGTTTCTATGAAATTAGACATTGTAAAATTCTTCCTTTCTGTAGTATCTCTTAAGAATTCTTAGCGGAAGACAAAAATGCATAGCCTGATCATGAATGAGGAATCTAACTCCAAAACAGACTAATTGCTGATAAGATCAACGGTGTTGTTTTATCTAGCAGTGCAATGCAGGAGCTTCCTACTGTTGCTAAATACAGAATGGACACAATAAACCCTGCCGATATGTTCCGCAGTACACACCAGGTCCAAACGTCTCACCACATTCACAAAATTCCAGCCAATACCAAACCCACCGACACATTGATCTTGTTTTCCGTCACTCAGACAGGAAGAGGAAAGTGGGGAGGTTCAGACAGACGGCTGATGACATCTACTGACAAGACCTGTGTAGGAGTTTCTACCGGATTCCAAGCGTGCTGATGTCGTAACGACACTGCATATATGCTCTCATGACAAAAATACCAATTATTTTCTTGTTTTCTTTCATAACTTGCCAAATTCACAACTAGAATATTAACCACACACAAACACCAAATTTTAAAACACAGACAAATTATCTATTCTCATTTAATGATCTCACTGAACAAATAAAATAAATGTCCGACAGTGTTCTTCCCAGTATGATAAATAAACTCCCTCAGTGTGGGTATACAGTGGTTCCATCTCCACCTGCCAAGCCTTATCTAACGCTATCTATACGAAACTCTTTAACAGGATTTCATCGTACAGTCGCCCCAGACGGGTGTTGTCTGCGGCTTACACTGAGACCCATGCACAAGACAGGATGCATGACTAGCTACGACTAACATTCATCATTCTAACGTAAATAAATATATTTACAGCGCAAAACATGCAGGCAAACACAAACATCGTACTTAAACCACAGAAATTGTGTGCAGTTCAGAGTATTGCCAGCACAAGTTACAGTAAAGATATTTCACAGACCAAAATTTAAGTTTTCTTAATCTCTGTCAAAGCTTCTTGTATTTCATTCTTGTCAAAATTGAAGGGATTGTTATATTATCTTAATTTCTTTTGCATATTATTAAAAGTAAAAAAAAAAAAATGTTGTTTGCTCAAATTCCATTGACAGAAAATTCAGACCATGACGCAAAACAACAGTTAAATCTCAATAAATTCAGCCACCTTTGTTCCCAGCGAAACACAGCTAGAATTCATTTGTATAGAAAAATATCACCCTCTTTTATACCCGGGAAAGACTTGTGCAAAGCAACATCTCACTGGTACCATGCCAACGTAATTCAACAAAGAATAAATAAGATTCGAAAGAACCATCAAAAGCAACAGAAACAGATGAAA
Organism: Chlamys rubida; assembly: GCA_032359455.1. Taxonomy (NCBI): domain Eukaryota; kingdom Metazoa; phylum Mollusca; class Bivalvia; order Pectinida; family Pectinidae; genus Chlamys; species Chlamys rubida. The sequence continues at coordinate 17,104 of JAUMHH010170559.1, read as the reverse complement.
ATTTTCCAAAAAAATTATAAACGAAATCACAATTATAATGAATAAAGAAAAATATTCACTTCAAATAAAACAACGAGCATTCTCTTTAACAAAATAAAACTGCAGCTTTTGAAATTTGTTTTTAATGAAAACACTTTTACGTTTTACCACATTACCCATCATGCCTCCTCTTACCTGGATGTCGTATTCACCACCTGGAACTGTCTGACCGCCAAACTTGATGTTGATTGTGTAGGCGCCGGCAACTTGCGGGGTGAAAAGGAGGCTGAAGGTACCATCAGGGTTCTCCACGATGTCGATGTCAATATCGTTGCCACTTGGGCTACGGATGCGACAGGTGACTTTACCATCTCCGGCCTGAGAAGCGTCCACGGTGATCACGGTCTCCTTGTTGATTGGTACAAACTTGTTGTCAAGCCCCTCTGTAACATTGATCAATTCAATCAATGTCTGTCAGTTCATATTTAAATTCTTTTAAAACTTTTAAAACTCATATCAGTAACTACAGTCAAATCTGTATTACGAGACCATTAAACGTAAAACTCAAGAATGGTCTCTTAACAGAGGTGGTCTCCAAACAGGGTATTCATATACCTGTGTAGTAATTTCATTTGTTTGGATGAGAAAATGGTGGTTTGTTCAAGACAAGATTGCCTAATAGGACTGATGTCTTTTCTGCAACTATAACTATAGTTCATGGAATATAAACGGGTCTTTTTATAGAATCGTTGCATCTTTACACAGTAGTGATACCCAAGAGACTGACCACATATACATATTTCTGTGATAATGTTTAAACACAATAACATTGTGAAAATGATTTCTTCTTCCATTTTTAATTTTTCACAGACAGCTAAACGCACCTGTGATTCTACATTTGCTGGCATCTCCAGTGGGCAAGGCCTTGACCTTGAATGGCGAGTTGGGGACGTTCTTTCCTCCAAACTTGACGTTGATCTTGTACTGTCCGAGGTCATCGGGGATGTAGGATACTGTGAAGGTACCGTCGCCGTTGTCCTGGACAACGGGACTGATGTATGACCCATCTGGTCTCTGAGGAAGCAAACAGAAATAGGAGTCAGTCGACCTGCTACACAACCAATAAAATCATTCAATATTCTTTCTAAAAGACAATGAAAATGCAAAAAGCAAATCTAAAAAAATCCAGTCTATTGCTTCACAATATACGAGACTATCGAAATACAGCTTAATGATATCAACGAGTTACAGCTTTTGCTATCCATCCAAACTCAAGATTATTTCATAATTATCAAGAAACAGATGCTATATTAGAGAAAGCTAAGTTTCATTTTATCTGAAAAATTTCAAAACTTTTACTTAAACCAAAACACCTGGAATAATGAGGTTCCTAATTTCTTTTGACCTCATTAATCCTACTTCACAGTATCCAGATATTTCCCTATGCAGACACAAAAGTAAGTTCAGCAAGTTACTAAAAAGTGCAGTATGTTTAAGTACATTACGTAAGTTACAGCCTAACTTATGTAAAGTTTCAAAGCAAAAAAAGGGAGACGTTTATCAATCTGTCTGTTCAAATTGATGAAATCTTTCCACTGTGTTTCTATTTCTGTCTGACTAATTTGTTTACCGATTCATATAAAGTTTTCGTGCAACCCACCTGGATTCTATCACCCTACGAGTCGAATGTAATTACATTTACATACAAGACGCCAACAAATATTACAATGGTGTATTTCATCCCGAGTTAACGGTGTATATTCTAGCACATTATACATTTTTGCAAATGTACACTTGGGACGAGGAATTAATAGCAATGTTCTTCAGCATTCTTTGAATTCAATCTACATATTTCAGATATTTTGGGGCATTCACAGAAATATAATACAAACTTTAGACAAAAAATAGCAAAATCTACTTTCTCAATTACTGTTACTCACTTTCTCTTTGTGAGAGATTAATTTTCGTGTAAATTCATGAAAAGTCTCAAATTTTTATAATTTTCTGTGATTCAATATTTCCTTTCAATACAGTAGCCATATTCTAGTAGTTGAAACTGTTGGAGCTACGTGCCTCCCCATAGCTGTTGTCTAATAAATGTGGCCATACAAACCCTATCTATCAAACACCATAACTTTGGCACGTGGCCAACATTCTTAAAAGTAATGCACAGTGTGTGTACAATTCCCCAGCAGGAGCCGTTCGCCTCAGTTGTGATGTTACGCCGTTAAGGCCTAGAATTAGAGAGATGAGGTCCGCCTGTGTGTGAAAGCTTTGTAACATTTTATCCTTGTTTCCACTTCTGTAACTCATTATTACAGGGAAGCTTGACAACCGGTCCGAGTAAAAATTACTTAGGAAATGGAGCGTGATTTACGACAGGTTTCCGCAAGAATTTGAGTGATGAATGGTTTTCGGAATTAACCCCTTTCCCTGGCAGAAAGATGGACCAGTGATAGAATTAACCTGTTTCCCTGGCAGAAAGATGGACAAGTGATAGACAATAGGGAGACTGATACCATTACTAACATTTACATCATTAGGGAGGTGGTGAAAGGTCAAGGTCATTCACTATACACGGTTACCCTGGCACCACCTCGCTGTTAATCTCACTTAACTTTAGGTTAAAATGGGGGCAGAAGAACTAGATCAATCTTTTAACCAACTTTATAAAAAGACTGAATAAGGGGAGGCGACTCCTGTACAGGATTGGAATATTTCATAGCTAGTCAAGGGGAAATAACTCCTGAATTACAGAAACAATGCAACGAATTACAGAAATAGGGAGGTAATTTAAAAATGTATAAATATATATTAACTTATACAAATAGTAAAAAAAATCTGTAAAAATTTCAACTGTTTTTAACCAGATATAAAATAAGCATTTTATTGACTGACCCATCATTTACTGAAACAAGGTTTATATTTAGATACTTACCATTACAGTGACCTCGAGGTCACCCACACCAGCCTCGCTGGTATCGATGGTGAAAGTGACTGGCTTGCTGGCGTGGACATTTGGTCCAACTCCTGATCCTGTGACGAGAACGCGGTTGGGGTCACAAGTGGGTAGCACTTGCATAGCAAATGGACTGTCGGGAAAAAAATATATTACTTCATTAGTAGTTGTAATATATTATTTCATTAGTAGTTGTACTATATATTTCATTAGTAGTTGTACTATATATTTCATTAGTAGTACTATATATTTCATTAGTAGTTGTACATCTGTCTCTAAAAACAAACTAGTTTTGACTGAAAGATAGTAATATTTTGATCTAATATAAACACAAATGAACTTGAAATCAATTTGTGTTGATTGATTAAATGTTTCAAACATATAGACATCACTTAGCATTCACTGAGTAAAGTGAAAGTAGAAGTAACCACTGTTTTACAAGATTTATTTGACAGGTGGGGTTATTTGATATCTCTAGGGGTCGGTGTGGGGGTGTGTTTTTTTTTAATGTAGTGATCTAATCAGAAAATTAGGTGGTTGACTTATCCAAAATCATTCATCATTGATATGGGCTTCCTCCAGAAACTTATAGTGCATGAATTGGTGAACTATTTTCTTATTTTCTTTTCTTCAAGTTTCTTACCTGCCAGGAACCTGTTGGTCAGCGTACTTGACCTCGACCTTGCACTTGCCCTCTTCCTGGGGGAAGTAGGTAGCGTTGACCTTACCCTCACTGACAGGTTGCAGTTCTGCTGGACGTTTGTTTCCTGGAACCACAATAACTTGTTAAATACGATTTTTTAAAAGAAATGTTTTGAACAAAATTTCAAGTTCAAAATTTGTTTTATGTTAGAATTTGCAACTTTTCTATTGAACAAGTAATTTCTAGCGTAAAGAAGATTTTTTCTGTGTAAAAATTAAACCTGATCAAAAACAGCTTAAAACTTTTCTAATTATGAGTTTGTTTTGACCGATGGTCAATCTTACCTTGGTTGTCAGTGTAAGTGACCTGCAGGGGAGCCTCTCCGGCCTCAGTTGTGTCCACGGTGAAGGTCGCTGGGGAGCCTTCGCGGACACCCTTGCTGTCCAGTCCAGGGCCGTAGCACTGGACCTTGGCAGGGTTCACCGGGTTCTTGATTCCAACATGGAACGGTGAGCCTGGAAAGGGACGCACACAACTTATAGCTATACCATCAAAGGAGCAAAACATTTTATAGTTACTGTATAAAAGGAAAAAAACAAACTTTACAAGCATTAAGGGAAAACAGAAACCGAAGTAACACAATACTGCATTGTGTTCAACGTAGTGTAGGGGAGATAACTCCCACTTACCATTATCTAAATCAATATGAAAAATATACCCAGAAAAATTACATTGCAAACTATGAAATATATATATACATAGCTGCAATATTTCCCAAATGAAAACTTCAATAACCAGGAATATTTTAAAGAGTCAAAAGCAAATTTAAACTTTTACAGTACTATACATTAAACACTGCGGATTCACATTTCCAAATTATGGAACAAATACTAATTTCAGTATGTTCTACAATGCGAAACCCAACATGTTTTGTCAGAAATGAGAGATTCAACTGTAAGTTGGCTGGGTTATCAGAGATCAGAATAGATCCAAAGTTTTCCATTTTCTATAGGATGGGTAGGCGGACATCAGAAAGATTTCACTCTACCTGGGATAGGTTGGTCAGCGAAGCTGATGTTCACGTCATAGTCCCCGGGTTTTGTGGGGAGGTAGTCGACTGTGAGAGTGCCGTCGCGGTTGTCATTACAGTTGATCTGTGCCTCTACAGGTCCATTGATGGCAAGTCCAATGCCACCCTGGCCAGCGTTCTTTACGTCAACAGTGAATTGCTGGGTGTCACATGAGTAACCACCCTCAAGTCCAGGTCCGTAAGCCCTGACACGGCTGGCGTCGTTTCCAGGAACTGTGTTCACCTTGAAAGGACTCTTGGGGATCGCCATGTTGTCGTAAGTGACATCGATGGTTGTTGGACCTGTCAATCAATCAAAGAATCAGGTTAATTACTCAGTAACACTAAAACTTTTTTCTTCTCTTTTTTTTTTATCGAAATTTTAAATGCAATATTTGGCTTTTTTTTCACTTTGCATATTTGAATGTGATCACTTCAGTTTTTGAAAAAATTTACCTAGTGAATTTTCGTATTTTTGATCTAGCTTTTGGTAACAACTACAGGAAAATTTGATGCAACCCACTAGTTCATATACAAGAACCAAACAATGACATCTTTTGTGTTCTCTATCACAGCTGAATTGATCTTTCTATAGAAAACTAATCTCTACACAGTTTCGCTTTTCTTAATAGATTTGATGAGAATAAAAATATCAGCATGGAAGAAATCTGTCTCCTACATATTTCCATTCATAAAGTAAACATTCTTGACCTTTGACCTCAGAACTAACAATACTACACCAGGTCAAGTGCACACACCTTGTTCCTCTGGGGTGTAGAGAACATTGTAGGTACCGTCCTTTTTGTTTGTGACAATGCTGTCGTGCTTGGTTCCGCTTGGGCTTGTGATGATAGCACGGATGTTTCCCTCTCCAACAGGTGCGACGGACTTGGCATCAACGGTGAACTCGGAAAGAGATTCCAAAAATACACCTACAAAAAACATGCACAATTACATTAAAAAGTTTGACACGAAAATCTGTAATTTCAATAATTTTAATAATGAAAGCAATGCATGATGAATAAATAAATTAAATCAATTAGTTTTCAAAATCAATAGTTTTCCACTTATGAAGAATTTGTCATCTACATTTTGTATAAAATATTGTCATCATTGCAATTACTTTACTCAGAAATTTTCATTTTTCAATTTCAAGTTCCTATGTAAAACCTCTCTTATTTTCAATCACTATCAACGTTGAAAAGAAAAAAACACACAGCAAGGGAAGTAACTGTATTTTGCAAGCAACATATCCGTTATTATCCATTATAGATAATCCATTAATATTTTAATCCACACATGTTTACCATTAATTCAGATTTATCATTAAAAGTCCATTAAAGATAAAACTCAAACTTTTTAATATTCTTATCAAACATTAATGTACATGTATATTTATTTATTTTGTGCACTGGTATACAATATACAATATACATTTGTCCAAGCAGCAAATCCAGCTATTAAATGCAAGATAGCTATCAATTTTCATTTGTAAATTTCAAATGTATGTATCACCATGATTCAATCATCCACTTTTCACAAATCAAACCAAAACGTTTTCTCAACTGAACTATTTGTATTTAATCAAATTTTTTTGTTGTCATCTTAGCAATTGGTCAAACTTGGTCAAATTCCATTAAGGCTTCGTGTGCAGGGTTAGTTCAGAATTTAGATAAAATGCATATTAGTCAACTTATTATTTAAAACACACATAAGGATATTATTTGAAGTCAGTCTCAGATAAAATGCAATCTTCAAATTTTATTTTACCTGTGTTCTTTATAAGCATTTATAATGCAATAATTGTATAGAGTAGAATTATGGAGAATTGTGTTTATATATGGTGCATAAAATATACATATAAATTTGTCAAGGCAGCAAACAGCTATTGAATGGCAGGTTTTCTTTCAATCTTTATCCGAAAATCATCCAAATCTTTTTTCAAAAATTTTACAAAAATGTTTTTCACCAGATGGATGCATATATATATTTTAAGGATCATGTAAAAATTGGGTTTCACATAAAGGCAATTTACATGGAGACATATATTGCCACGGCTTTTATGGTTAAGCTGTAAAAAAAATACTAGAATACATTTAACTTGGTGCAATAGATGTACCCATATTTAATTAAAATGTCTACTGGGGTATTGCATTAATGGCTAACACAAATACACACACACTAAATTCATAGCATCGTTACTGAAGTTCATGTGTATATACAGCTTAACCTTGTCGGTCTGGACATTTTAACTTTCAGAAAAAAACATTAAACCCAGATAAATAAATAAAAAGTCTGACAGCAAGATTCTTGGGGGGAAAAAATTTCATGTTATTTTTGAGTCCAGTCAAACAAGGTATTACTGCTGTATCAAGTTAAGGGCTAAATGTTTGTATTGAAACGGCAAACAGTCACGGTCAAACACAAAATTAATGGTCAAATCGTCAACAGGCAAATGCACACAGTTAGAGAGACAGGGGAGACTGTTAGGGCTACAGACTTGTCTTTAGAGCTTCTGTCATACAATCCATACAGTGTTTCAAAAGATAGAGAGAAATAATAAAAGGAAATATCTGAAACTGGAGAGTTCAAGCATGCCTACATGTATCCCGCAAACTTTTACTTGATAAAGAAAATTTGGCCGAATATGCTGCAAGCAATCATTTTTCTAATTAAAACTTATTTCTAGTTCTACAAATATGAATCATCCACTTTGTTAGCAACTCCATTCAGCAAGAAATAATTTTGATTTTTTTTTAAATAATGAAAGTACCAATAAATCAGTACAATAAAATCCTATCTTGACAAGCCAGCCATGCAATCGGCTTAAGTATTCATTCCATTTCTTCATTCCCCCATCTCCCATGCATTGCAAACTCTCTGAAAGTCTAAATAGTAAGAAAAAAGAAGGAAAATGCAAACCAATATATTATACTGAAAAGACAAGCTGAAAATATTAGATGAATTTCAAGCAAGCTACAGCATGTTTAGACCTCGCACCCCTCCTGGTAGACCAGTCTATGATGCAGACCATACCATTTCACAATGAGGAGGGGTGTTGGCGGCCATGATATATGCTTGGCTTTGCTCGATTATTATAACAGGCACGCAGGGAGTATTAATGAGTAAAGGAAATTCATCCAAACAAATCCATGCGTAGCAATGCATTATGGGTAGGATGATTACCCTTGGGGTTGAGACCGGGTCCGTAAGCTGTCACTCCACTGAGATCCACCTTGGGTCCGGGCTCAATCTTGGCACGGAAGGGCGAGTTTTTGATTGGCTGTTCGGCGTATGTGATATTAACTTTGTATTCTCCCTCCTCGACGGGCATGTAGGTGAAGTTACATGTTCCATCGCCATTGTCAACGCAATCGATCTTAGCTTCCTTCGGTCCTTCCACAGTTACGCCGAGACCACCGGGAGTAGTTGCCTCCCTTGTATCCACAGTGAATGTGCAAGGTTGGTTGGATTTGCCTCCTTCCAAACCTGGACCATATGCTTTGACCTTGTCTGAACTATCTGGCTGGACATCGACCGTGAATGGTGATTTAGGTACCTCCTTTCCGTTATAGGCAACATTGACCTTGTGTGGTCCGGGTTCCAACATGGTGACCGATGCAGTGTATCCCTGGGGAGTTTCCTTTACTGGAATTTCCTTTGTGGTTCCGGATGGGGACACTACAGAAAGCCTGGCTGGAGTGTCGGACTTACCAGCTGCTGTGGTTACGATATCGACCTGCCTTGGTTCTTTGACCTTCATTGCTACAGCGTAAAGAAAAGTTTATATTATGAAAATGTACATTGAACCCATCACAAAAAAACATCATGTAACCTAAATCATTTTTATCCTCATACATTTCTTTCAAATTCAAAATATTTCTTTCTTTTGTTATTTTTTCACTAAAACGAATAATTGGTCATTTCTTCCGTGATGGGTTGAACACTTACGTTTGTCCAGTCCAAGGACATTGACTTTAGCAACGTCAATCTTTGGTCCAGGAAGAACCTTGGCCTTGAACGGAGAGTTGGGGATTGGCTGTTCGGCATATGTAACATTGACATTGTATTCGCCTTCCGTCTCAGGGAAGTAAGTGAAGTTACAGGTACCATCGCCATTGTCGACGCAGTCAATCTTGGCCTCTTTTGGTCCTTCCACAGTTACGCCGAGACCTCCGGGGGCAGTTGCCTCCCTTGTGTCGACAGTGAATGTGCAAGGCTGGTGAGCCTTTCCTCCCTTGAGACCAGGTCCATAGGCCTTGACCTTGCTGGACAGATCTGGTACAGCGTTGACGGTGAATGGGGACTTGGGGACCTCCTTGGAATCGTAGGTCACAGTGACCTTGTGTGGTCCGGTTTCCTGTACGCTGAACTGACATGTGTATCCCTGGGGTGTTTCCTTTACAGGGACATCCTTCTTCTTGCCAGATGGTGAGAGAACAGAGAGCTTGGCAGGCTGGTCTGATTTACCGGCAGAGGTTGTGATAATGTCGACAGGTCTAACTTCACCGACTCTGATTGCTATGGAAACGAAACCAGACAGACATTCTTATTAAGTAATTAAACACAAATCTTCACAGAGAAAAAGAGAAAAGAAGAAATAAATAGACAGAATTTGAGGAAAGATAAGTTAAACAATATCCTTCCCATGCTCTTATTTTATTACAACACCGCACTCCACACAAGACAAACTTACGTTTGTCCAAACCTACGACCTTGACCTTAGTGGCATCGACCTTGGGTCCAGGTAGGATTTTGGCCTTGAAAGGTGAATTTGGAATTGGCTGTTCAGCATATGTGATGTTGACGCGATATTCTCCTTCAACCTCTGGCACGTAGGTGAAGTTACATGTGCCGTCACCATTATCAACACAATCAATCTTCGCCTCTTTGGGACCATCAATTGTAACACCAAGACCTCCGGGGGCAGTTGCCTCCCTTGTGTCGACGGTGAATGTGCAAGGCTGGTGGGCCTTCCCACCCTTGAGACCTGGTCCATAGGCCTTGACCTTGGCAGCAACATCTGGGCTGACATTGACCGAGAATGGAGATTTCGGGACTTCCTTGGCAGCGTATGTGACGGTGACCTTGTGGAGGCCGGGCTCCAACATTGTGAGATTGGCAGTATAACCCTGAGGGGTTTCCTTTACGGGGATATCCCGCTTCTTCTTGGTAGGGGAGAGAACTGTGATGGTAGCAGGTGTAGGAGATTTCCCACAATCCTTTGTAATGATATCAACCTGTCTTGGTTCATTGACCCTCATTGCTACAGTGAGAGAGAGTCAGTAGAATGAAGTGAAGAAAACAGAACAAAAAGTAGTAAAGAAGTAAATCTAGTACATTTCATATAAAATTGTAAGTAAAACAAAATATTGCGATACAAAAATCGGAAGTAAAATTCTTTCACCATTGTATTAAAAGGTGTGCATACTTTAAATAAACTGTGAAAGCAGACAACAATTAGAAATGAAACCCCAACCATTGAAATATGTAAGTAACTTGCCCAATGTCCTTGTAAGTTAATGCCGAACAAAAAGTAAAAATCCCAATAAACCACCCCCAGTTATTTGTTACATGCAATTATCAAAATCTGATGAGTTTGGACTTAAAACAAATTCACCTCCCACCTCCGTGTGTAAAATGTGCAAGTGACGTAACCTTGACCAAGAAGCATGATTTTTAAACAGAAACACTTACGTGTATCTAATCCTACGACCTTGACCTTGCTGAGGTCAATACTGGACTCGATGTTGACCTTAATGGGACTTTTCGGGATCTCACTGTTAGCGAAGTAAACCTGTACAACGTAGGTTCCGGGCGTCTTTGGTTCGTACTCGATTCTGAAAGTGCCGTCTTTGTTGTCAACGGTTTTGACGGGAACATCTTTTCCGCGTTCATCAGTCAATGCAATGCTGATATCGCCTGAAAATAAACATTTTTAACTTGAATTTTTTTCACCACTGTTTCTGACAGTTATCAACCAGACTAACGTCTGCTGTAAAACTTTTCATTGATTTGCGTTACATATTTTCAGCTATACAGAAAATTTCAAATCTGTTGAAAGACAATACACATACAGATCGTCTAAAGCAGTAAGATGTGTTCCTCACCTGGACCAGCAGTCTTACAGTCCACAACGAAATGGGTCTTTACTCCGGTCTTCACTCCCTTCTCGACTCCAGGACCGTACACCTTGACATTTCCTGGCTTGGATGGTTCTCCGACCAACACCTGTAGACAAATCACACGCTACAATGAATCTTACACCACACCTCTTGGTCACAATACCAGCTTTTATTCAATTTGTGGGTTGAAAATTGTGGGTTGAAAATTTTGTGATTTTTGCAAAAATATTTGTTGCAAGCCAAATAGTGAGAAAAAAATATAAAGTATTAATTTGTAATCAATCCATGTTATAGGTACAAATTAGGTTGCAAGTGATGGTGTGTTTGATGGTGTGTGGTGTTGTATTTACTAGTGACCTGTACTCACCCTGAAAGGACTGTTGGGGATCTGTACTCCTCCCCAGGTGATGGTGATGGTGTGTTTGACAGCACGCTTGGTCATGTATTTACAAGAGTAAGTTCCGTCCCTGTTGTCCTTAATCTGGACCTCGACGGGTTTGAGGTCGACGTCCAGACAGGAGATCTTCAGCGCAGCCTTGCCTGCCTTCTTTGCGTCGACAGTGAACTCGGCCCAGGTGCTAACCTTGACTCCAGTCTTCTCCAGACCAGGACCCTTGGCAATGACCTAAATAGGACAAACATCAATCAGTACTTATCATCTTTTCATTGACAGAGGAAATATTGGAGGTAACCTACACAACCTCTAAAGTATTATTCTTCAGCCAAATCAAGTTTGATTACACACCGATTCAGTGATGACTAACAGATTTCTCAGTCTTGTTAATAGCTAATTTCTATACTACTTAAAATTTTATAGCCATGATATATTTGAGTTATCTCCCTTACCAAGGTTTAAATAAATATGATCTACTTATTGAAACGTAAAAAAAAAATCTATTTCTTAAAATAAAGAAAACATTAATTAATTAAGTCAAAATATTACATCCTTCACAGATATTTGACAGATTTCTTCATGTAGAACTCTTTTTGTAAAGGAGGTACATTTCACAATAAGGTACCATGTACCCTTGGAGGAAACCACCTTTTTTGTCTGGAGAAATAGTTTCAGACCACCGGAGTTAAGATTACAGATGCTCTATTGTTATTCAAGTTTGACAGACAAATAACTTTACCTTGGATGAATCGAATTCCTTGGTTGCGGGTCCGATGGGCACCATGAACGGGGATAGTGGGATATCCTCCTGGTTACAGAGCACATGTACGGCATATTCACCCTCGGCCTTGGGGTAGTATGTCACATCGGCAGAGCCGTCGTTGTTGTCTCTACAATCGATCTTACACTGTGATGGACCCTCAATGGAGAACCCTAAAAAATAAACAATGCTTTGCTATCACAACAGGTCCTGTAAGAAATCACACTGTCTCCTTTCAATGATGTTTTCTCTAAGGTTCTTGAACACATGTCTTTATGTAAATTCTAAAGAAAATCTAGAACTTTAATTAATACAAATATTGTTCGAATAGAACTATGGATTTTTTTCATAAAGGCAGAAAAGAAAGGAATTCTTACAAAAAAATATGCAAAAACCTCTAACAATACAAAACATGTATCAAAAAGAGTAGTTTTTTTAAAGAATCATGTCACAGAACTGTGCTATATATATATCAGCATGTACAATATGCAATTGTCTTACCGAGAGCGCCAGTTTCGCCGTTAGTTTCCACGGTAAAGACAGCTGGCTGGTTGACAACGCCTCCCTCCAGACCAGGTCCGTAGGCCCTGATCTTGGACACCTTGGTGGGGCCGACTTCCACCTTGAAGGGGCTCTTGGTGATGTGTTGTTCACCAAAGGTGATGTTGATGACGTACTGCCCCTTAACCGTGGGTACGTAACAACACTCCCAAACACCTTCCTCCGTCTTTGACTTGACTGATGTACACTTTAATTCTTTACCTCCTAAATAACACAGTTAAGTTAGTTATGTTACAATAGCAGTCAGGATTATACATGTGTTCACTGTGGCAGAGCATCAATGAGGGTACATCACTGATTTATCAATGAGGATAAATCACAGATTTATCAATGAGGATAAATCACAGATTTATCAATGAGGGTAAATCACAGATTTATCAATGAGGGTAAATCACAGATTTATCAATGAGGGTA
>JAUMHH010170537.1:0-16254 GCA_032359455.1 Chlamys rubida | reverse complement strand
TAGGTGTATTATGTTATATTGTATGATTGGCCTATTGGCGAGGATAAGGCATTTGTTTTAATAAAAGTTATAGAAGTAAGTTTGTTATGTTATAACGAAACTAAATTTCGACCAATGAGAAGCCTCCATGTGGTTGCTATGTTGTTGCTATGTGGTTTCTATGGCAACAAACAATACGAGGTTGAATTCGCAGCCCCCTAATAACCCTATATACCAATTTTCATCAAAATCGAACAATATCTAAATATCGACTAATCAGAAGCCTCCATGTGGTTGCTTTGTGGTCCCTATGGCAACGAAACTTAAACGGTTGCATTTGCAGTCCACTAATAACCCTATTTACCAAATTTCATGAAAATCGAACAATATCTTAATTTCGACCAATCAAAAGCCTCCGTGCCGTGTGGTTGCTATAGCAACGATCTGAAAATAAAGACTTGAACACAACTACAGATGCCCATTATTAATCATGTGAAGTTTCACCAAGATATGACTTGCGATTTTTCAGAAAATGGTCGGACAAGTTAACGGTGGAAGAAGAAGAAGAAGAAGAAGAAGAAACGGGATAAACACAAGATGTCCCCCAACTTCGTTTGGGGGACATAATTATACAAATCAAAGATGTGAAACTTAAGGTGTTATGATATTATGTCTAAACATTTTACATGTACAGGTATGATATAGACGCTATAGACAGGTGTTCGCTAAGACATGTATGACCTTTTTGGATATAAAGAGATTACATGCATGAAAAAACTCATCTGATCGAGTCTTAGTGAGCCATAAAAATAGAAAAAATGAACAAACTAGAATAGAAAAACAGAACGTAACGGCAAATTAGAACACAACAATACTTTCATGTGTATGACATTAGTATGGATACAGAAATTTTGCATTTAAATGGCATTTAACCTGTTTATAGGCTCAGTTATTGTCCGACACATCTGGTTCCAGGTACACGGAAAAGTCATGCATTTATGGTGTTCACGTTGGCAGTAATATATTTTCATAAATAACTTTTCATTGTCATAATAAATAAGATATGATAAAAGGAAAATTTAGCAAAAACTATCTCAAAATGGAAATTGTTCATTCTATAATGCTCCAACATTTTTCGGTTTTTTCATTAGTTGTTACACAGCAACTGCTTTTTACTTTAGAATTGAAACTGAACAATATGTTACCTGGCAATGCTGCAATGACCGACTGATTCCGATAAAATGTCTGTATACTTTGATAACAGTATTTTGTTTGAAGCAAACCAAGAGGTTTTAGTAGTGCCTCTGCCATCGAATATTGTATAAGCCTTCTCGATGCCCCCGGTAAAGAAAGCATACTTCACCTGTAATAGTTTGAAATGTATGAAAATAATTAGCAAACAAGCAAGAGAGTATCGACGTGTCAACAAAACATAATTCTGTTTGATAATCGATCAAACCAGGGCAAAGTAGGAACAAAGGAATTGCTTACATGCTGACCATAAGCTGTCATTAGTTTACCTGATATGGAAAACAGTAATCATTGTCAATCGTATTTTCATGAAAAAAAATCAGTAATATCAAGAAACATCATCAATGTACAGCACTTTCCTTATCACTCATCAACTGTCAATTTACTATAAACGTCAAATTATGTCATCAATATTGTGATCATAATCTGGACTCAAGATTTTCCGAGGTCCACCCTATCATATCGTATCATATTATTTAAACATGTCTTTCATTATTATATATCTATAGCCATTATTTACCATGTCAATGAATGTAAATGGGTCCGCCCAGTTTTCCAGTAGACTGGATTTGTAAGCCAGGTTGGGGGATTTAGTAATCGTAGTGGCCGTTATGTCGTTGTCATTTTCCGTGTCCTCTAGCGTCCAGAGATCGGCCAGGTTTCCAGCAGCTGGTGTGACCTCTTCTACACCCTTAAATACCATATGCCAATCTGAAATGATCACCACAATCGGATATATATCTGCTACCATTTTGTTGTTGATAATTCCGGTTCTGTTTATGGTATTTGCATGAAAGCCATCAACGACGAATTGCTTTTTTACGTTTAGTTTGAAATAATATTATTGTAGGTCAATGTACATGTATATCCAAACTTCATTTAGTTCAGTAAAGAATTGAAATACGTTCTTGGTGCTTTAAAAGCAAAATGTAAAAAAAACGACAATTATAAAATGTAGACATAGAAGCAAGGGGGACTCTTACGAGAGGGAAACTGGCACACATTCATGATGTTGAAATTTAAAAGAGAAAACTTATTAATCAATAAATTTCATTTCGTTTAAATAAAACAAACGTACCCATTACGAAGATAGCCAATGCGTCAGCGGTAGTCTTATTTCCTAGTGAACAGAGGAAATGTAAATGAGTAGCAATAACAACTATTTTGAAATCACTATAGGATAGCTTGGAAAACAAAATGTTAACGCTGTTTTTGCGATAAGTGTACCAACTGTAATCTACCTTCATTTTTTGACACTTTACAATATTTTTTATGTAACCATACCTTTAATAAATGTAAAAGGTCAAAGGCAACATAATGAACTATTCGATATGTTCTGCTGGGTTTGACACTGTCGTTTATTTACAAAACTTTTATAAATACGCCTTACTTACCATAAGCCCACTGAACACGAACACCTGTCTGCGAGTACCATATCTGTGGCAGAGACGTCGTACTGTCCCACTCGGAGCAGCCGTCAGTCGCCCCGTAGTCCTTAAGTACAAACCATCCCGTTTCGTCAGTGCAGGATGTATAATCACTTTTCATGAAGAAGTTTCTCTTCCACGTGTCGCCCGCGCTAGTAAAAACATAAGACGTACAAATATTAACATTATTTCAGATAAACACGCTGTTCACCTTCAGTTATGTCCGACGGGGACATGAAGCATTGCTTTCTTGGTTAGAGCATTGAAGATATAATATACAAATAGGTTCTGTTTCTTTAATATAGGTATTTTTTTGTCAATTGCTACTAACTTTACACTCATTATAAAACGTGTATTGAAAGCAACAACGAAGACATGGGCAATGAAAAAGCATATCTAGATTTATATCGCCTAGGATTCAATCGTTCCATTATTTAACAGGAACACCGGTAGGTGGGCGGCAGAATACGCCCATCCCATCCTATGCCATATCCATTTAAACTCCTAAGAGCCGATGAACAGGCCACGAGGCCAAGGTAGCCAGCGACGTACCGTGATAGAAGGGCGTATACATGTATTGAGTTTTATTTACCTTTTAACGCAGGTGTAGTTACCATCCTGAAGATCGTGCCAACTTGACTCTAAAATATTATCACAATCAAACCAATCTGTCTTTCCCTTCCCAACCGCATCAAATATAACATAGTGCATCTCTCGACCATCTTTAAACACTGCTAATTTAACCTGCAAGTGTAAAAAAATTGATACAAATCATAAATTATTAACACGAAAATGCATATGACGTTATTTAAAATGGTTGCATATTAATGAAATTATTACTGCACGAGTCTAAAACGTCTACCAAAGGAGATTAGTGATATTAATACATGCGTTTTTCTCTAGAAATGATGTTAAAAATATGTTTTTACATTTCTACGATCGAATATTTAAAACTATTGTTTGAAAGGAGACGCAAATATGCACACACAGCAATCTTCGATATGCTGCCGCCATTGGGCAAAGGATATTTTGGCGTTATAAAGGGGTTGGTTGATAGATTATAGGAAACGTATTAAAGGAATACCTAAGAAAAGGCGACAAAAAGAACTCTGATATACCTTAGCAGTAAGCGAGGTAGCGAAAGAAACTATTGTATTATGTCGGGGTTTTGCTGTAACAAAGGATTTTTTAAATTTTCAGAAATATAGAAGTAATATTCTTACAGCGCTAACAGATGTGTTTACACCCCAGTTGTCGAGTTTTGTCGACTTGTAGATGTTTCCTCCTGCACTAAAATCCGTCATGGCGGTGGTGTCAAACTCATTGTAGGCCCCGGAAGCGTCATACAATGCCATTATATCAGCATAACCAGCGGGCGGGGCTGTACCGCTAGGTGCCTTAAACACCAGTCGCCAGGCTGTCAATACGGAAAATATGTAACTAATAGTATGTTCTAATTCGTCATTGTCAAACGAACTTAAATCATTTATCATGAAAAAACCAACACTTGTATGTTAGGAAGCTTCTGTAGTGAGCTTACAAAGCAGTATATATACATATATATATTGCATTGCAGATTTCACACCCTTAAACGGTATTATAAATACTAAGTACCCCTTTAGTATTAGAAAATTATAAATAATCATGTCAGTATTTAGATTGTTGTTCTTTTAGATATTATCTATTTTCAAATAAATTGTTCAAAAACTTACGTCCTCGAAAACTATTCAATTCACGTCGTTCTGAAAATAAAAGATAAATGTTTCGTTTGGTTCAATGTTGGACAAATATATTTAATAACGATCTGTCAAACATATGTTTAATACAATTTCATACTACTTGTTGCAGTAAAATAATGTTAATTCAAACTCAGTTTTTACATTTTTGGAACCTTCTGCTTCAAATCATGAATATTCCATTTTTCAATATTCAAGATAAAGTATATTGCTTTAGTAACGATTAGAACAGTAATTGTTGATAGATCATGGTCATTTTTTCAAGAAACTATAAGGGGTTTGATTAAATAATAAGAATCAAACTAATATTATGTGATGATGCATCTGCCGGATTTTCAATACCTACTTGCACAGAAGAATTTTGCACTTCCGGTCACAATAGCGCCTGGATATGCCGTGCACGGATTCCCAGAGAAGTATGTGTCGGAGAATGTCACATTGCAAGTGTCTGTCTGCATGTGACAAGCAGTTCTAATATCTTCAAGAGCATTTGCATCATAGCACGTGCTTCCGTTGCCATAGCTCGCCGCATATACGTGTATGTAGAAGCCAGTCGGACATACCATGTAGTAGGAAGTGTCAGTTGCTATTTCACCGGTGTTGTATTCTGATGACAAAACAATGTATTGTGATACTTCGATTATAATGTCTTTCACAAAAGATTAAACTCTATAAATATAAATGTTACAACAATTATGAAGGATTTTTTACCAGCTTATAATATTTACACTTGCTGGGCAATGTTTTATTGTACGGGTGGTCTCAGTGTTGAAGTAAACCTGAATTCCCGGAGAAACCCCACGAGGTGGGAAGGTATGCCCATTTCTTTTAACATCTGATCGATGAATTGAACCCTGGCCGTCTTAATGAAAGACAAGCGCTTTATCAACTGCACCACCGAACCGCGACAATGAAGATATCGTTACCATAAAAACTGTACATTGAGCATTTAACGATTATAACTGTTTAGACAATATTTTGTTTAAAATGATATGTATATAATTAAACAAACTTCACCTGAGCAGATATCCAGGTGTGTGGGAATGCACCTTAGGATCTCCAACGGATCCCCGTATCTGACGCAGTCTTGTCCTATTCCTAACGGGGTTGGGTTGGTGCATGTGCGCGTTCTATAATGAGTACCCTCGGCGTAGCAAGATGTAGTACAGTCACTCCAATCTGTCCATGATGTGTAATTCCCGTCAACTGTACACAACATAAATTAAATTTCTGTAAACTGTTAATACAACCATCCCTATCATTATTGGATACAGTGAAACGATACTTAAATTGTGTGCCGTTATGATAAAATACATACAATATACAACCATACCTATCATTATATAATATATATAATGCATAAAATATCAAATTCCATAACAATACAACGATTTTTTTTATCTCCACCAAAGACCCAATTCGTTAATGTCTTACCTTCAGAATTAGTAATGATACTTAGACGTATTCCCATTAGTATTGATCAATGGTGGCTGGTTTATTTGAAAGCGTTGCAATATGCTGACGTGTGTCCCCCTGCTCCCCCCTAAACACGTTATGACGACATTAATTTACGTATTTCACTATATGATTAGCGTATGCTGTGCAGTTTGCACTCAAACTACATGGCTTATATATTAGATTACCATTATTTCGTTTCATCTTTATAATGTTTAGCGATATGTTTATAAATAATTTCAATAGGTGCTCCTTACTTCGAATCTGGTGATTATTTCAAACAAACTCACTGTTTTGACACAGCCAGCCATAGTGATCGCCTTCACAGAGACAGCTGTACGTTACTCCCCAGTCACGACAGGTGGCGCCATTTTCACAGGTGACAATGTCACATATATTGTCCATAGCTAAAACAATCAGGCTTTCAGTAATTGCTTGTGTGTATTTTTCTTCAGTATAAAAGGCAAAGACAATTCTCATTTGAACATCTAATAAATGGACCAATATCCCGAGTGAAATAGTATGTTATTTTCTTTTATAAGATTACCATGTTACAAAGTGAGTATACAAGTGTCACATGTTTTGTTAACTGAATCATAGTATATGATCTATTGTAACATCATAGAATTATGAAGAAATTTATATAATGTCATCAATGAGATAATAGATAAAAACCCATGATAACGAAATCTTATAATGCAATAAGGTCTTGGAAAATATCTCTTGAAAAATTAAGCTGTCAGACTTTCTTTTTAATTTTAGCTCTCTAAATAACTTAATAATTTCCTATGATATGGAATCTTGTGTAAGATACTGTACATATGTGACACCACATGTTAATAACAACAGCTTTACTCACAGACAGATATTGCAAAAACGTCAGCTAAAGCCATTCCTAAAATGTGACAAAATAAAAACAATTCCATATATATTAGAAATAGTTGCATACAGGCCTATTGATATTTCAAGGTAAATGTGATTTACTGACATTTATTTTACTGTATAAACCTTAGTTCTTATAGTGATTTTTATTTTTAATTATTGTATTGTGTATAATTACTGGTTAGCGATAAATTACCTACTATGTGAGTCATGTAAATCATTGCTCCTAAGCTGGCAGTGATTGCTAACAACATCGTTTAATTAGATTATATCAGAGATATACAAATATCAATCAGGTAATCTCAATTATAAGTAATTTATAATACAAATGTACATAGACAAAAAGAGTAAAGAGTTTTACAAATATATATACCGCTGTTTAGTTCAAGTGTTGTTGTGTCACTGTAAATAGCAAATGGGGCCGACGTTTGTGTTTCCCATGAACATCCGGAACCAGCTTCGGATACGGCAAACCAGCCATTATGTGTTGCACAGTCACTACCGTATGAAGACTGCATGAAAAAGAATCTACTGTTCGCAGAATCGCTGTAACATAAAACAATATCAACATCATTCCAATACCTTTTGAAGTCGAACCAAGGCGGCGCGTTGGTAAAATGCATTTGCGCTATCCACTGCAACTCACATCACCCATATTTGTATATTCAAACAATCTTTATACATATTTAAGGAGTATTTATGGAAATAACGTTAATAATATAGTTTCATGTGAACCTTGTGTTTATTTAAAGACTGCAGATTTGTTAAACTTCAATGATGTTGTCGTTAGAGTCTGCCCTTATTATTATGATGAAATACATGAAATACCTTTTCAATGATCACCTGTATGCATTATTTGAATACACATAAAATAATACATACACTTAAATCAAAATGTCAAAGGTCGAACTAATAAGTTTTACTCAATCAGCGATATATATCAACATTGAAAAGGGAAACAGTTAACGGAGACAAATTTATATAAGTACCCCAACTTGATTTTGGATCCTTGTATTATGTGTATTATTTGTATTACTGTAATATATTGAAAACACAAATTTAAGTATAAACTTAACTTAACCGTTAACGGCACTTCCACATACCCGGCAATACTACAGTAGTCTTTCTTCCCGTATGTACCCAAATCTGTCCAGGATGTATACAGAATTCTGTCACAGGAAAACCATGTTGTTTTGTTCGAACCATGAGCATCGAAGACAACGTATGCTCTCTCTGATCCGCTGACAATGAAGGACAACCTGACCTATCAGTGCACAATTATACAGCATTTGTTATACAATGTCGAAGTGTTTATATTTGTCTTTGATGCAAGATACGGTTACATATGAAACGGAAATATATTAAACATCATTTTAATTTTACAGCATGGATGAAACAGTTGCTTATACAGGGCAACATATGCACAAATACTAACAAGTATATATACATATTTGTATTTGTAAGCCATAAGAATTGACACTGGATATCACCTTTAGAAAAAAATTCTCATTACATAAGGAAACATTGCATTTGAATATGTAAAACCACTGATTGTATCTGAAACTTATAGATTATCACTTTACCCTGGAAAAAAATGTGAGAATTATAACGCTAAACCACAATATTTGCCATCTTTAAGGAAATTCTTAACACATATATTCTTAAATTCGACAACTCCTTTCCATTGTTTTAGTTGACAATTTATTGCTATTCATTCACTCATTTTCTGTCAAAATTATAATTTTACTATTTAAAGTAACTTCTGAGGAAATATAGCCCTTAAATTAATCTGATTGTGAGATTATAGTACACTTTAAGGTAAGGAAATGTGATTCCTAGGTAAATTTGTCTTTTTCTACATGTATGCTAACATTTTCGTATTTTGTACAAGCAATACATACGCCGAATGCAGGTAGATATGCATCCTCGATATCCAGGGGTTACGCTCACTTTCGCTCTCTACACCCTGGAATGTGTCATAGCAAAATTAAAGGCTCGGTGTGCGCCACCTTGTTGATGAGACAAGGAGACTAGTTCGCTCCTTTGACATACATCAAAAGAATCTCGCGGTCACGTAACGGTACAAGTTGACAGGCTTTGAAGTCGGGCGTCTCTCCTTTGTAATCTTCAAAGGACAGGTATCAGCCTGGCGATTGGTCAGGTTTTTTTTACCTGAGACCAATCAAACAGCTATCTTCGTGCCTTCAATTTTGCTATGACATATTCCAGGGGTGTAGAGAGCGAAATTGAACGTAACCCCTGGATGTCGAGGATGGTAGATATGCTGTAAATGTCTATTCGTACACATCTCGTAATGGCAAGATGTATATCAAGCTTACCGCTCTGAAGTAGTAACTTGGCCAGCTGTCCACCAGACTTGATTTGAAAGTCATAGTATTGCTTGCGAAGGAGAATGCTTGGCTTGAATCATTGTATTCGTTCAAGGTATACGTGCCACTCCACAGGTCATATATGCCAGTAGCTGGGGAAACATCCATACCTCTAGCAACCTTCAGTACAGGAAACCAGCCTAAAATACAAAGATACATGGTTCAGCTTCATTTAATTACATTTGTCTTAAAGTAAAACACAATTATGATATTGGCATTGATGTTATTTAACTACTAAGTGTTTTATCGGGACTTGACTGATACTAATAGAAAGTTACACTTACGTTATCGCCTATGCGCAGTATATAGCAACTTATCTCAATGAATGATTTCCAAACCTATCTGAACATACCCGACATCGACACTATTTACATGTGTACAGAAGCTTCTAAAACAAGGACTATTTAATGATCTAACAGATATTACATGAAATAAACTGCGTGTTACTTACATATAAAATTATATAAAAACAAATATCTCAACACACACCTACATAATGAAATACACAAAAGCAGAAACAAATAATGTGTGTTTTCGCTAGACTTTACTCATGCGTAATTGAGGGTTACTTTGTAAGTATGTATGTCGATATATAAAATGCATATACCTATGTATATACAGTATATATGGGGCAAAGAAGTAATTCCACCAGTGTTGACAAGTTTAGGTTTTCAAATTTTCGGAGCGATCCGCTCCTTTTATCAAGACACAGTGAAACAGAACAGTTACATATACATCATACTACAAGAAGATAGAACTGATATATTATAATTGAAAATATAGCTATTATATAAAAAAAAATAGGATCCAGTGTTATATGGGATTTTACCGTCTATATTACTTCTTTGACCCATATGTATATATATATACATACAAACGTATATGCAAATAAATTAACTATGTAGTCAGGTTTAATCAAACTCAATTTCATAGAGATATTACTGTATTTTTGTATTTGTAATTGATGACTAAGGATTTATGTCAATGAGTATATCATTTTTGTTACATTTCTTCATCAATATTAATATAATAATCATATTCAATTTCAAAAGTACATTCTTGTATTTCATTACAAAAGATACCAACCTTTTATGAATATTCCCATAACATCAGCCTTTGGGAAGTTGGTACTATCCCAAGATGATGCTGAAAGAAAAGGACAAACAAATGTAATACAGTTACAAGTGTTGGCGAAAAATGGTTAACAGTAGAAAATGTATCAACAAAGTCATTGTACAGCACTGTCGTTGCTCTAACATTATTTTCTACTATTACCGGTATACGTAACCTTTTTATGCTTATAATGTGAAATGCCTTATGCGGCTTTTTAGGCATCTGTATTTGATTGACATTCAATGTTTTACACTGCACGATAGAGTTTGTGAAAATAAAAAAAACAAACATTGTTCTGTCAGATTCCTAGGAAATTGTCGATTTATAGCACAATAACAAATGATAAACAAAAAATCACTTTTTGGGAAACAATATTGATTTCGTTTAGAATGTATTAGTGTGCCAGTAGTTTCGATACGTGTACATTCTATGTCCATTACGTACACTGTTGAGGGTAACCGTACACATCTGTATTGCTGTACAGGAAGTAAGGTTTGGTCACTACGCTGGATTCCCGCTCAAACGCATTACAGCTCTGAGAACTTCCATAGTCAAACAACATCATCCAGCCCGTAGTTGTGGCACAACTGCTGCTTTGATAAATGAAAGCAAACGCTCTGGTCGAGTCCCTTGATTCAAAAGATTCAAAATACAAACTATAGCAACAATGATTAAGTCGGTAGGAAAAGTTAGTTATCCATGTTATTTTCAATCACATATTTTTTTCTGTATTTCACTCTTAAATTTGCACAGAGAATTAATCATTTTGCTCTTACATCAATGGCATTGATTTTATACATTTTCTGGATGGATTATTTACCAACAGAAGGGGTAAAACAAAACAATAAATGATTAAATGAAGGATGTAGTTCCAGTAATATGTAAACATACAATTTGATTACAATAATACATACTAACGACGATACTTTCCATTCAGTTCCAAAGCATACATACCCAGCTATACTAACAGTAGTTTTACCCACGGTCTGGATATCAGTATACCGGGAGAACAGGATTTTTGAATCTGCAAACCATGTTGATTTTGTTGTACCAACTCCGTCAAATACAATCCAAGCTTTTTCGACACCACCGGTGAAGTAGGAATATTTAACCTGCAAGGGTTATATAATAACAGGTACGATAATAGTCATACAGTTCAAAATCAAATCTTGGGGGTAAAAAACGAAACGATTAAATCTTTCCACTGCATATCCTATTGAAATATCATACTCTGCTAAATCAAAATAACCATCAGATTTATATTTTCGAGAAACAATAAATATGCATGTTCGTTAGAACAATACTGAAATAAATATGTACTTACAATTCCATGTTTCTATACATTTTTTTTGCATTTTATTTCCACATAAAAATTATCAATGGATTTCTGATATATAATGCATATCCACAAACCATATCGATGAATGTGAAGTCATTAGACCAGTTCTCAACAACGCTTGACTTGTATACGTTGGCTGGTGAGTTGGCGACTGATCTGGCCGACTCGACCAAGTCATTTTCCGTGTCACTTCCAGTCCAAAGAGATTCTAAGCTTATCCCTCCGGTCGGAGCTGTGCTTTCCACTGCTTTGAACACCATGTGCCAGTCTGATAAAAAATATAGCATTACATGCTTCGTGTGATTAGTGTTTGATTTTGGATTTATCGGTTTAATAAAAGTAAAAATCGACATACATCTGTTGACAAGTTGCATGTCTGTATATATTACAGCATATAACTCTGTTTTATCTATAAGCTATATTTTATGTCGAATCATAGAGGATATGGACAGAGATTAACGTAACACATATTCACCACACACAGGTGACTGCACATTTACATTTTCACATAAACATAAACAGTATGACAAAAGTTAATGAAACTGCATCATACAGTTGTTTCGTCCTTGTATGACTAATCAGTGTTCTAAGCTACTGAAACAGAGGGACAGGTGCGTTCTTTTCGATTGTTAGATGTTATTCACTTACCGATGATTGATATCGCTAATGCGTCACCTTCCATTCTGTCTTCTGAAATTGAAATGAAACTATTATCGTACAACATAAGCAATAAATATTGAGTTGTATTATATTTAGATATCAACATAAACAGCAGTTACATACAAACAATGTTTCAATTTATAATTCAGCGCATTATCACATTCGCCGTACAAACAACACACTAAAGTAGAAAACATTATAGATATTTCAATTTGAAATAGGATACGCTAAAATAGGTACGTAATGCCTTTTTACATTTCCCGTAAGTTCTATGAAGTATTTAACATTTCTACCTGTTGACCATTGGACGCGTGTGCCAAGTCCCGAGTAGTAGATATAAGGCATCGTCATACTGGCTACGTCCCATTCCGAACATCCGGAGGAAGCTCCATAATCTTTCATCATGATCCAACCCGTCTCATTTGAGCAACCTGAGTAGTCACTACCAATGTAAAACGTTCTCTTCTCCGTACCACCAGAACTGCAAAAATAAATGTTAAGTTATTTGAAGGGTCTTTAAGATTTTACATAACCAAACCACTGGCGATGAATACATGCAAAGCTTGTAGTTGAAATACAGATAGAGTTTATCAAATGTCAGTGTCATTTAATAAACTTAATGGTTTTACTTTAGCCATTTGAACACTTGAAACATCAAGAAAAACGTAAGAACGGTTGAGTAAAGATATTGTTGTGTTTTGCATTCTAGTTATTATTTTTAATTATGTGTATTGAGACTTTCGTTCCTAACCTTCCTTAATGTATTACTATTGTGATAATTAAAATAAATATTAAATATTATTGCAGTCATGTTGAAAATAAAGATTGTTTTTCTAAATAAACGATATTAGCCAAAAACGTGAAATAAGTTTGAAAATAGGACATTAATAATCGTGGCTCTTAGAGTCCGATGTACATGAATTTCATCATATTTACAAGTTTTCAAAAACGCATGCATACTTTAATGTTGAAGTTGTGTTTCCATCAACAATATCATGCCAGCTCGATGCTATTATGTTGTTATGATCAAACCATGTCGATTTTGTCGCTGATGATGCGTCAAATACTACATATGCAGCCTCTGTCCCATTTGTGTACACCGACAGCTTCACCTTTTTATAACAAAACAAAACGATGGATTGGACACTTTATATACTTCATCTGCATCTGAATACATGTATTTCTTATATAAATGATTAAAGGTATCATATATTACATGCGAAAAAAGAAGCATGTGATATGTTGTCATCAAAAACTTAATATGTTGTAAATTATCTTTAACAAGTGGTTTACTGATTATGTACGACGTGAAACTGAACAAGATTTTGATAAACGTACAGCGTTGACAGTAATATTGTCGCCCCACTGGTCCAGCAGTGCAGATTTATATATACTTCTGGCGGTACTGAAGTCGGTCATGACTGCTACATCGCCTTCATTATAGGCCCCACTGGCTGTGTACAAACTCATAATGTCGGAATACCCTGCAGGTGGAGGAGTGTTCCGGGGGACCTTGAACACCAGTCGCCAGGCTGAAATAAAATCCATAGCGATCGACATAAACACCAGCATGATCACCTACTAAAATGATATAAAAACATAATTTGTATTTGTAGCAACGACTATGATTACCGAATCGCTACACGAGATAATTTAAGACCTTATTTAATACATTGTTATTCGATACACTTTCCCGAACGTACATCACGACTTGGGCACAACTTTGTCATAACATAGCATGTATCATTAAAGTCATAATCATATGTATCACCTAATCATCAATATCTATGAATCAGCTTATTTGGTAGGAGTAAAACTACATTCACAAACAGATCACTGTAGAACAATACGTACGGCCCTTCCAGTCATCCAGTTCCGTTCGTTCTGGAGAAGATAAAATCATAGAAACATATTTTGAAAGGGTAATTTACTTTTTCCTTAATAACTTTCTAAAGCAACAAATAGAAAATAAACGTTTTTCTCCATTATGACCACACAATTTCCGTATTTAAATTTCCGTCGTGTTATTAACTTAAGATGTTGACGTGTAAATTGTCGATAAAGCTAAACGTATTATGAAATGAAATATTTGAGGTTAAAAAGATATTCCAAAACTCTTACTTGCACAATAGAATGTTGCATATCCGTAGTTAGTGAGATATGCGTAGCTCGAGCAAGGATCCCCGCCAAAATTTGCATAGTTGAATATGAATGTACAGCTATCCGTTTGTCCGTGGCAAACTGTCCGTACGTCAGAAAGAGCATTGGCGTCCGAACATGTTGTTCCGTTTCCATAAAAAGCATCGTAAACGTGAATGTAGAACGCACTTGGACATACCATTGTATAATTACCGCTCTCGGGAATATCGCCAGTGTTATATTCTAAAAACCAAAGTAAGAGACACATAATTCCACGATTCATGCTTTGGTAAAATAGTGCTGTATTTAAAAAAAGAGTAGGATCAACATCATTTATGTGTTTGAGAAAGAATACTTTTGATGTTGAAGCACATTTACATTAAACATGTACAACCTTTTATATTAACGATAGTTGAAACGTAAAACATTTCCAAAAACAACGTTTTACTTGCTTTATTGATGAAAATAAATCAAACGCAGTTATGTTCTCTTACAATGGCGTAAACTTACCATCGCATATATCCAGGTGGGTGGGTACGCAAAACTGAACTTCGTTATCGACACCATAGCGAGTGCAGTCCAATCCAATACCTTCAGGTGTAGGGTTAGTACATGTACGATTACGGGACTGCGTCCCAGTAGCATAGCAGGACGTGCTACAATCTGTCCAGTCTGTCCACGTCGTATAAATTCCATCAACTGAAAGCATGGCATATTATTTAATAAAATAAGATATGTTGTCAGTGTAATAACTGGTGCCAGATGAGAGAAGTTTTCAACAGTCAGACATAAACGGAAATTTGGATATAGGGATACTAGATTTATTTTTTGCAATTTTGTCGACATGACCCTTGTAATATCAAGACTACAATAAGGCGGTTTATTAACTCAGATCTTACAATGCTGATTGCTTTGATTTTTAATATGTTTTGAAAACAAAATTAATCAGTATAAATACCCAAGGATGAACTAAGCAGTACACCTGTCTGCTGGAAAACCGAATTACTCGGTAGTGAAGCGGACGTAAAACAAATCAATCAATCTATGCAGAGATTCAAAAAGTAAGCTTACGATTTTGACACAAATGTCCATAATACAGGCCCGCACATGAACACTTGTACCGTCCGCCCCAGTCAAGGCAGGTAGCACCATTTAAACACTCCACTATGTCACATATATCATCCATGGCTGAAATACAATTTGCAATAAATACATACATATTTATTTGGATTACTGTATGAAACAAAATCATAATTTGTTTCGGATCAACTTCGACCTCGTTTGTACGTATAGTTATGCTAAATACACATATACCTTACGGTACGCAGTGCCAGGAAAACACAGTAAAGTTCTGAAATACATCCTCAGCTCACAGGACATCAAACCAGTCAAAGTGGTTTATATAGATCAAGTGGTAAGTAATTGACATTTACACCACTATTATTGTTATGGAAAGATGATATACAATAAGAAACTTAAAACACATATGTATTCGATATTATTCGTGTTAAATCAACTATGTACTTACAAATAGATATCGCAAACGTATCCGCCACAACCATGCCTGCAGCGAAGATTTATATTCAGTTTAAAAGATGAATGTTTTTCAATTAATAATGAGTTAAGTGTATATTTTATGAACCATGCCACTACTCTAAAGAGATTCATGTGACTATCAAGGTCAGCTAAATATCTTGGAAACCAATAAATACAGAAACGAAAAAGGGGCGTAGTGCAAATAGACAAATGCATTATATATATATAATTCCAAATTTGATTTTGTTTTGTTACAAGTTCCGTGATTGGTTAAGGTAATAGGATTGTGTCGCCATCTCTCAGTAGAATTTCTTCAAATTTTGTAGTTATATTGCTTTGAAGTAAAG
>JAUMHH010170526.1:0-16256 GCA_032359455.1 Chlamys rubida | reverse complement strand
GTCGGTGGAGCTGTGACTGAAATAATAGGATGGAAGAAAAACAATCATCCCCTACCTTGAGGGTGTAACAGAGAAATATCCAACCCTCGGGTGATTTTTGGGGGTTTGCTAACCCTCGGCAGAGCCTCGGGTTAGGCAACCCAAAAAAACATCAACCTCGGGTTGGAGATTGCTCTGTCACACCCTCAAGGTAGGGGAAGATTATATCAGTCCAAAAGTCTATCGTCATAAAAATACATTTTTTTTAGCAAATCCATATTTTTGTCAGGTTATAATTGTTAACTTCCTCGCCTTTATCTTTTTGTTTTAATACGTAACATTTAAACGCCATTCTGGTCTATGTGGAGTTACACATTATTAAATATACAATGTAGATAGATAGTTTTAAAGATCCCCGTACCACTGCCAAAACCCGAAACAAAGTATTGACAACTGTTTGTTTAGGCATGACTATATCTTTGATAAATCATTTCTGAAAAGAAAACCATAACTTGAGGGAATTTAAAGAAAAATAATAAAGACGAAAAAAATATATATATAATCAACAACATACAGTGCTCGGAGTGTAAAAACAATCAGCAGGGCTAGAACGGGGATTCGAACCATGGACTTCGGATGGACAATCGCTGTAACTCATTGAGTCTACTGGTCAACATAAGTGTCTTGACCCACCTGTACTTCAGCTTCAACCAAACGGAAGTAAGGGGGGAGGGGTTACTGTATACAGGAAAAAACACAGTGCAGCGGGACAAGGATCCTTAAGTTTCAACTTCATTTTCCAGAGTCGCACTGTTGGATTCATTATTCAACATATACCTCTTCGTTCGTTCTACAGTGACGAGTATTATCCAACCCCAGTGACGTAGAAGATTTGCCGTCCGTTGCAGCATTCCACTGTGTGCTTTGATGTAACTTCCAGCATCGAGAGGTAGAAATCGACATGACGGTGCAGTAATAATCTATTTGCCCTTATCAGAATTCTTTGGGGAACTACCAAAAGGTCATGGCGGTCATTTTGTATTGATCGTGCATTTCAATGTGACGTGAGAGTATAAAAAACACTTACCGTAACAACAGCTGAACACGGAAACGATCGTGGTAAAAGTCACACATGATCACAGCAGTCCCGGAACTTGTATCCAAGGGACTCTCCGATTATACCTGTCAGAATTCACGCTCACTGAATCTATATCCATGCGCACGTGGCTTTCATCGCATCTGCACGTGAACAGGGATGATCCGATCTATTGTACCCTGATCTGTGAGATGCAATTGGTGTACATTTCCGCGATTAAATTCCTGCTCCTCTATTTACGCGTGGAAGGTCAGAACTACACACCACCGGAGTCGGAACGTCGATTCTCAAGTTACATAATTTAGTCTCAACTATACAACACTAATCCGCTCTTTCACAAGGAAGTATTTCTGTCTACATAGGTGTCCATTCATATTTAAATGAATGAAATTGAAAGAAGTCTCGAGGAACAAAAACAAATAAACGCTTTTTTAGAAATAAATAGACCGTAACTCTTAAAGAAAACTCCCGCATTCTGCTGATTTATACCACATATCCTTCGTGGGGCCTGTTGACAACGGGAGAATTTCCTGACTCGCAAATTGTGAACTACCATACCAGTTCCGTCTCTGTACAGACAGACAGGAAGGTAAGAGTATGTAGTTTCTAGTCTACAGGGAGAGGAGTCCTGTGTTTACGTATGCAATGGTACACTTAATCAATACTATATAACCAACCCAATAGTCAAATGTTCCGTCCTCAATGATGACTATATCTCCTACTTGACGGATAAGGATTTCTGATGGCTGATGTATTATAGTTTGTTCGAGTATATTTAGACATTTGGTGCATATAAACTATAGAGTATACGTCTTATATCAAGAATAATAGACATTTAGAACTACCTAAATAAATGTCACTTATATTACTTCCCAGCTGACTACAGAGACAGTCTTGAGCAGACCGTACACCCTCTCATGCATCTCTACCCATTGTATCAACCCCAAGGTTTCTATACAGTGAAATCATAGATTTACGAAACCCCCAAAGCATTTGAAATATCCACGGCTCCGTGCTTAGTGATAAACTGATTATTAGCATTATCATTATTCTGGCACTTCTTTTTGGGATATAATTTCATTTGGTTGTATTTATGTTCGATTCAGAACTTCTGTCATAACAAAAACCATAATATTAACTAACCGTAACCTCAAGATCAACTAAATTTAACCTCAATTAGCGTCAACTATTTTTAACCTCAACTAAGCTTTGCCTCAATTAGTTTAACCTCATCAGTTATAAACATACAACCAAAGTAAATTCAGGTCAAGGTTAGTTGAAGGTCATGTGTGGTCAAGTTTAGGATATATTACTTTTAATGGTATGAAACATTTGGAATACCGGACCGTCACCATATTATTAAGAAGTGCGAGTAGAGAACAAGAGGTGGGACAAAACATGGCATTCGAAACGCACTCGGAACTCCTGTTCATTGTTCCAAACTAGCAGAAAGGTTTCGAAGTACGTCTCAAACACAGACTTCGTCATCCGTGCGCTTGGTTTTAAATGTCAAAACATTATCACCAAACTTATAACAATCGTTCACCAAGACAAACGGTAGATGTACGAAAAATGAAGGAGCTGGAAAATATCTGTCGGCATGTACAGTCAGATCACTCCGCTCACACTTCTACCGTAAGCAACTCAGGGAGTTTAATAGTTTTGGAATTTTCTGTCAGATAAGTTGAATTTATCAAAATAATAATAATATAATAAGTGGGTTCGATGACCAACTTCATTCCTTCATTTTTTTTCTGATTGTTTAAATACTTATTTATCTATTTACTTTTCAACAATTATACAAAAAGTCTTATCAACTTGTTAGCCCAGTTTTTAGCGCGCATGGGGTCTTGATGTGGGAGGAAACCGGAGCATCCGCAGAAAGCCAACGTGGTCGGGCAGGAGTCCAATACCTTTTTACTTCCGATCAGGGAATCGAACCCCGGCCGTCGTGGTGAATGCACTACCCACTGTACCAACCGACTGATATTAATCTACACGTTCAATAAGCCAAAGTATTACCGTATGCAAATCGTAACAATTGGTTACGAAAACAAAATTAAAGATTTAATAAATTCCTTTTCAAAAAAATTCTGTCTGATATTATTGAAAATAAGTCTTGCACACAATGCGCAATTATCATTTATAACAACGATTGGCAAAAAAGGTGAGACAATGCCATAGATTGCTATTAAATTTCTCCGTTTCTTTTCCATCTTTCTTGTAGCGGTTGCTAGCACACCAGCCCACATGGGCCATACAATAAATGAGTCAGGTAACGTTTGTTGATATCTGTTTTGCTTAAGAAAGAACGTTTTTAATTTACCAGGCGGTTTAGACGTTTCTATTAACACCCTAGTATAAACACAATCAGCAGAGATAGCATGTTTGTCGGATGCTGCCTGCAAAGCTCTAAAACGTCTAATAGGATACACATTCAATTGGATATAGTCTCAACAAACACACTGCGACTTAAGGATCCTCGTACCCCTGCCAAACATGTCAGTATGCACCAACAACCTTTTCCAGTCGTTGTACTATAGATCTTCTAAATCATTTCTGAACAGAAAGCCATGTTTTGCGAAAATTTTATGAATAAAATAATAAAGATGAAATAAAAAAAAAACAATAGCGATGTTCTGAGTGTAAAGAAGTATGGGTCCAGACCTGGATTTGAACCCTGGTCCTCCGAATACTATACGTTCGCTCTAACCATCAACGCTACTTGGCCTCGATCAGTATCCAAAACGAAATTAAGGAGAGGTAATTGTGTGTACGAATAAACTATAGTGGAATTCGTCAGTGTTTTACCTAAATTCGGACATGGATCCTTCAGTCCCTGCATACCAGCCTGTGTAATTGCATGTAGCACGTGCGTCGCCGATGATCACGAGATAGTAGGGTGGATTTTCGAAGTCCAAGCGTACGCTTCTCGTTACACATATCTTCATTTCACGCTTGGATTTTTTCTCGTTACCAGAGAATTATAGTCCCTGCAAGAGTTTACTTTTCATAAAACTATCACAGAATTCGGCATACCTGTAATCTAAAAAAAATGTCACGTTTAGATGAAAGATAAATGTGAATACCTTAGCAGCGTAGCGGTAAAATTTACTGGCTGAAATTTCAGAATTTGATTTTAGTACAGGTATAATGTTAATCAGCCTTGCGATTGGTCAGTTTCTAATGTCTGGAACCAGTCAAATAGCTAACCGTGGGCCTTCGATTGGTCAGTTTCTAATGTATGACACCAGTCAAATAGCTAACCGTGGGCCTTCGATTGGTCAGTTTCTCATGTCTGGAACCAGTCAAATAGCTAACCGTGGGCCTTCGATTCGGTCATGAAAAACTTAAGGTGAAACCATAACATTTTGACTTTGAAGATGTGCGGGGCGACGCATCCGGATGCCAACTTGAGGATGCTTTTCTCACTGCACTGTTTTTCTTCGTAGACAGTGACCTCCCATTAGTTTCGTTTTGGATGATACTTATATTGTCTGCTGGAGAACCAAACTACTCGGTATAGTGAAGCGGGTGTAAAACCACTAAATCAATAAATAGTCCGGATACTTTCGTTCATCATGTCGTTTTGAGTGACATTGTAACATCGGAAGTCCAGATTGCGAATCCCTGTCTAGACCCGCGGAATTTTTACAATCAGAACATTTCATCTGTACAATTTTTCATAAAAAGTCCCCGTAAGGTATGGTTATCTTTTCAGAGATGATTTATCAAAAGCTCGTGCCGGTTTCTTGTGCATATTTACAGGT
The DNA here is from genome assembly GCA_032359455.1 of Chlamys rubida. Lineage (NCBI taxonomy): Eukaryota > Metazoa > Mollusca > Bivalvia > Pectinida > Pectinidae > Chlamys > Chlamys rubida. The sequence continues at coordinate 11,411 of JAUMHH010170526.1, read as the reverse complement.
TTTAGTGGTGATACGGGGATCCTTGAAAATAATTCGTACATAACGTGAGTGCAAAATCGTGTAATTAATTTGGCAGAGTTTTAAATTTCGTACCTAATGGTACACATGGATATATATCACGGCCCCATTTCAGTTCCCTACAACATGCACTTTTGGATTAACACGTAACGTTCAAACTTGTTCCAGAGGCAGCTCATAACATTACAATTTATTTTCTTTCACCATCAGTTTCCATTAATGACTTTACGTAATCATGCATCGATTGAAAATAAGGCACCATACAAGTGAAATGTGATGTTCTGTTTCTACCTCAACTACTTCTATAGACAGAAATGCCATTCAGTATTCATGATATTCCTACATCTAAAATTACAGCTTAGGGTAAAGCAAAAATTATGTGTGTTTCAGGTAACATGCCAGAAAAAATTAGGGTAGGTCTGTAGGCAAATATTGTTATTTTAAGGACCCCTGTCCCACTACAATGCGTTTGTTCCTGTATACCGTAACCTCCCATTGCCTTTCGTTGTGGATATAACTGTTAACTGTAGCACAGTTGGGCCAAGGCTCTTTTGTTTACCAGGTAGCTAAGTCGGTTAGAGCGATCAGCAATGATTTATCAAAGCTATAGTCATGCCGAAACAAACGGTGTCCACCACTTAATTACAGTTTTTGACATCGGTTCGGGGATCCTTAATTTCTATTTCTGATTTTCATGAATCAAACTTATGCTTTATATCCAATTTTACAATGCATTTCCTTACATTACAATGGCTATTTAGCTGTCAAGATTGGGGTCAGGCTTCCTGAACAGGAAGAAGTCATTATCCCCTCGAACTTTCGTTGCGATGGGAAATTACTTCTTCCTGTATAGAATTCCGCACGTTCGCACGTATATATACGTATGTACGTACATGTATGTTACACTCTTTGTCATCGCTCTAGCGACTTCATTCCTCAACGAAATTTCATGAAACTTTATACAAGAGCTTCGGACGGCAATGCCTTGAACAGGTTTGCGTTTCGGGTTTCTATGTTGAAGGTTTATGTCACTGTTACTATTTTTAGAAAAAAACATTGTCATCGCTCTAGCGACTTCATTCCTCAACGGAATTTCATGAAACTTTAAACAAGAGCTTGGGACGGCAATGCCTTGAACAAGTTTGCGTTTCTTCGTTGAAAATCAAAGTCACTGTTACTATTTTGAGAAAACGTGTGAATGCAAGGGGATTTGTATAACTTGGGGTGCCTTGTTATAATTGATGTATGTGAGCTCTGCCTGGATAATACATTATTTTGGATACAAGTAGGTGATAAAATATTTTAGGCTCGACAGGAAAATCTGGGGTAGCTTGGGATACCAGAAACACATATTGTTTGCCCAACAGGGCAGCGTACAGATAAAATATGCGGGTGAAGTTTTTTTTTTAGTTCTGACATTGCAAGCTTTAGGTGTAAGGTTAGATGTAATGCTGTCAGCATCGTGTAGTTTTATCATTGTATGATTGCAAACTTTAGATGTTGGGTTCAATGTACCTGCTGTCCACATTGTATAGTTAGCTTTTTTTAATTGCGGGATCGCGAGCTTTAGATGTTAGGTTTCACTGGTGTTATCGGATAAAGCCATCAGCAAGACCAATTTCGCTAATACGCCTGATTCTGATACTGCGCGTGCAGGTCGTCTGATCTTTTAAATCTGCACTAGTCTGACATACAGCGTATGTCCCCTGTTGTCCGTGGGATAGGGGCGCAGGGACCACTGTTTACGTGCAGTATGAATCGATTTAGAAGTGTAATTCAGTTATATTTCCTTTTGAAAATGTTCAAATGCTCAGTTTTAGGTATATCATTTGCTTTCTGTAAACCTTTCTTTCTGTGATCGATGCAATCGTACACGGTCTAGGTTTCTCTGTAGATGCATATTAGTGTGAGCAAGCACTTGTTCTGGCTTACAGTCACGGCTTTAATAAGGATTTGAAAATATGATTCTCTATTCTGTTTAAAATTTACTTATACACGTTCAATCAAACATTGGATCGAATGGTCCCCATAACGCAACGATCTTATTTGACATGGTCCTTAGATTGATGACGCGGAATTTGTGAAACACGGAGCGAAAATTAACATAGAATAATTTAATGGCAGACAATTAATCTGCGTATCTTGAATTCTACGTATCGACTCATTACCGGAGACATATTTAGACAAGCCCTGGCGGCCATTCTCGTTTGGGTTTTCTTGGAATTGCAAGTCATATATTCTCAAGAGTGGTCCAAGAATCGATTAACATTGACATTCCAGAGCACTTAGCTTTACTGTTAATTCGTGTAGTCTGTTCGTGTTTGCACCAGGTTGTCTCTGAGCCGATGAATACTCATGAGGCTTGTTTGACGTATTACTTTCATTGTTGTAACCGTTATTGTAATGACCAGCACCGTCTTTCGTCTCCAATGTCGAGTTCTATAACCAGCACATTTTGATAAGATCCCTACGGATTACCTCCACGAGAAGGGATCACGTGAAATAAACACCCAGACATCGTCGAAATCCAAGAGTCGGCGGAACTGAACCGGGTCGATCGCTGGCTAATTATATATATATAAAATATATATAACCATGTCACTCAACTGGCTAGAGCGACCGTCTCGAGTTCGGAGGGTCCCAGATTCCCTTAGACCGTATTCATGAAACCGTTCTCATGCCAAAGCATGGATTGTGTGCTCAAGCCTGATGTCTTGTTCCGGTTATAACTTAATAATAAAATCCTGTTTTGTCAATGATTTGGAAAAACTTTGAAGAGACTTTAAGCAAAATACTGTTTTCAATATTTTCATTTGACTTTTTGATCGTGTGACTGATTTAAGTGAGTTACAAGAAAGTTGGGTTGAGCACAAATTTCATGCTTGAGCATGAGAACGGTTTCATGAATAGTGGCCTCGAATCCCGGTGCTGCCGTTGCAGTTCTCTCTCTTCCTGTTACACGTGGAGCCTAACCAAATATATACCCACGGAAGGTGGTACATGGTCTTGTATGTCATCGGGATCGAAGACTTTACTGCTGGAGTGAGGAATGTAGCGGAACTGGTCTGGGTCGATCGCAGGCGACCAAGTAGCTCAATTGGTAGAGCGTTCGTTTGGAGTTCGGAGGTCTCGATTTCGAGTCCCGGTCTGGCAGTTGTCTTTCTTTCCTGAACAGCATTACACACGCATCTTATATGAAAGCATCGATGGCTCAGGGACTGCTTTTTTTAACCTATTAAGGTTCAAAATATCAAAATATTGCCAATCCAATCGAAGGGCTGATACAAAGTTGCAGCTGTACTTTGAAGATTAACAAACTCTGATATTAAAGCCACTTAATTTCCCGCTGCCGATGATTTAAAGTGTGGCCCCAAGATGACGCGATACAAACATTAGAAGTATTATAACACATCCTCCGACCACACATCCAGGCTCAGGCTCGTAGCTGGACTGTAAATAATGTGCACGCAAACTTTATCATCTACACCTTGCAATGCCTATTATTGACAGTCGTTATGAAAATCTATGGTTTATTATGATAGACAAAAACATCCCATTTTAATATTTTTTTTAAACCATATACACATTTAATGACTATTTCGGACCACAAGCAATGACAAATTTGAGGATTTTTGATATGCATGCAATTTTGATATGCATGCAATTGGTTCTCAATTGATAATTCAATATTTGATGATAGCCCAATTCTCTCTACCTATATTTCTATATGCATGATTCTTATCGAAACATCAAAGCTCAGTATAAAAATATTGTCCAGGTATTTAAATTAATAGGCCCGCTAGGCACGTACTCTCATATGTTACAGTTTTTAACGTGTACCAGTTCGATCTAATCAGGAGTGTTTGATGTAGATTCACCATGTATCGGAAACAGTGAAGATCATAAATACTGCTGTTAGTTGACTGGGTACAGAGGCTGTTATTATGCCCCGCCATAAGGGGGAGGGGGTATAGTGTTGCCCATGTCCGTCCTGTCCCGTCCTGTCGCGTCCCGTCCCGTCCCATCCCGATTCAATGTAAACACTTAGCAACTTCATTTTTTCAAGGATTTTCGTCAAACTTTATACAAAGGTCAAGTATGAGTACACCTCGGACATCGTTGTGTTTCGGGGTTCCAAGGTCAAGGTCACGGTTAACGTTGCTATATATAGAAAACCATCAACCGATGCAGTGCCATCACCCTAGCTACTTCTTTTCTTAACAAATACCTTTGACATCGTTTTCGTGTTTCAGGGTTCCAGGGTCAAGGCCAAGGTCACAGTTGCTATATATAGAAAATCGATGAAAGTTTATACACAGAATTATGTTTCAGGATAACAAGGGCAAAGTGGTTGTAACTATTGAAACTAATTTCACATGGTGGCGGGGGCATTCAAAATGAAATACGATTGTTTTAATTACTGTTAAAGATGAAGTGAGGTGACTTTGATCTATTTAGTCTAATGGTAAAATATGCTTAAGATCCTTTTTATATTCTTGTATGAACTGTTTGTACAGAAATGTCACGAGAGGAAGAGATATTTTTTTGTCAAATAATACAAAGAACCATGTATCATACAATAGTAAATACCTGGTATGAGGTTTTTTTGTGAAGTATTTTTAATGAACTAAATTGAAGCAAAATTATGTGATATACTATGCATTCCGTCCAGTGTTGATGATGTCTGATCAATATTGTTGAAATTATATTGTTAAGATTTTTAATTTTTAATTGTCAAGTTCTCTTGTTTTGTTGAAATATGATAGAAATACAGTTTAGATATGAATCTAGAAAGATATCTTCAATCCTACGTGTAAAATGCATTTACAAAGTTGTTGGTAATACGAAAAGAAGAATACAATGTATTAGTTGATACTAAAAATATCTTTTCATAAAAAGTTTCATATATAATGCTGAACTCAGTTATGTTTCTAGTATCAAGATATGTCTTTATTAGTCCTCCACCGGTTTCCCGGGGTGCAAGGGATTACAGGTTTGCACTCTACCTGTCCGAAGAGTTTGTCTGGGGCGTATCTTCTATGCTATTGCACCTGGTGTAACCAGATGGCGTATGCATGTACATCTTGGGATGGTGGAGTATCAAGTACAAAAGGTAGGTGACTGTGACCTGTAGCTTGACCTTTAACCTCAACCTTTGAACAAGAGTATACGGGCACATCGTCTATGCTATTGCTCCTGGTGTAACCAGATTTGGTATGAAAGTACATACATCATGTGATGGCAGAATGTCAAGTACAAAAGGTAGGTCACTGTGACCAGTGGTTTGACCTTTGACCTGAACCTCTTCTATACTATTTCATCTGGAGTAACCAGATTTGGTTGCGCAGCTATATCTTTTGATGGCATAGTGCAGTTAAAGAAAAGTAGGTCACTGTGATATGCTTTGACCTTTGACCTTATCCTGTTAAAAAGTGTTTGTCTGGGGAACATCTTTTGTATCACTTAGCTAACCAGATTTGGTGTGTATGACTAACAGTGCAGCTTGGTAGATAAGTCACCATTACCGGTGGGACACCATGGTTTGCCTTCCTGTTCTTTGCCTGGTTGTTTGAATTACCCTTGTATTTCACTTTTTGGCTACAGGTTTTCATATTTTTACAATTAAGGAATTGCAGTTCACTTGAATCTATTTGTACTGTTAACTTATTTACACCTCAATTTGGTAACGTTAGTTTATTGAAATATCAGTTCAACCACATCTTGGTTTTGATTGTGAAACAAGTAAAATATACAAACATATATTCTCAAAATGAATTTTCAGGACAAAAATTAAATAAAATTTTGAGCGGAAGGGAACTTTGGGTACTAATAAGCACATCCAATTAATTATTAAGTTTCTTTCTAATGTTTTTTTTCAGATTCACACTTTTGGTCTGCATAACATACTAAAGTAAAGTATCATGACTCTTGTCCAATTGGTTCTTAGGATATTGTTGTTTGAAGTTTTTAACGTATTTGACCCGTGACCTTGAAAGTAGGTCAAGGTCATTTTAATGAGGAAACTTTATAGCACTTCATATCAGGTACCTACTGGCCAAATATCATGACCCTGGGCCTTATGGAACTGAGAAGAAGATTGTTAAAGCTTTTAACCCATATTGACATTTGACCCTCGACTAGCACTTAAAAGTTGACCTTTGACCTCATTACTGTTATTAAGAAAAAGATTTGCACTGCTGGTCTACATTACATACTCAATTATCAAGACTCTAGTCTAAATGGTTCTTAGGATATTTAACATATTTGACCCATGTGACCTTGAAAGTAGGTCAAGGTCATTTTAAATGAGGAAACTTTATAGCACTCCATCCCAGGTACCTTCTGGCCAAGTATCATGACCCTAGGTCCTCCAGTTCTTCAGAAGAAGTCGTTCAAAAGAAAAAGTTGACAGACGGACGACGCAGTACGGCATAAGCTCACATATAGCCCTTCGGGCCAGGTGAGCTAATGATAGGTACATGTATCAAAAAGAGTTCAGGAATAAACAAACAAGCACTCATTTTTCACTTAACAACATTTATTTGTCAACAAGAATGATGGATACATTGTTCACATGATTATGATCAGGCATATATTTCCTTTTGTTAAGATGAACTTAAATGCCAGAAATGATTGGCCGGTGAATAGATGGATTTTCCAGGAAATTTATAAATATGGTGATCATCTGATGACGAATATAAATCTATATAAGATTGACAGTATGTTTCTTTCCTTTGAACAGATTTCCAGCAAGGCTTTCGTTTCATTTATAATTGGTGAACATTGTTCCGAGTTAAAACACCTCGGTACAGTGTATGTACATTTCACAGCAATACTAGACAAGCACAAAATGAAATGAAGTGTATAGCAACTTATCCAGTACAAATGAAGACTATGAAAGCATGCCAGATACAAAGGAATACAAAATGTACTATGGAAATCTATCTGGTAACTATGGCAATGAATCTATAGTAGTACTCTAATGTTGCACAAGAAAACCCTACATTTGCTGGACAATTTCATAAAATAAAATCTCACCAAGTCACAAAGCATTGCTTTTATAATACAGTAGAGTTTAATGTGATGCAATAATCAAACTTGATTCTGAAAACAACAAATTGGCTTATCCGATGATTTTACTTGGCTCAGTTTTACTGCCGAATACAGGCTGTTTCCCCTAGCTAAAAAGTGCATTATTTCGCAAAATGACCAAAAACTGAGGAATATGTTCCCAATTTCAGTATAAATATTGCTATATTTTCCCAATTCATAAAGGAAGAGGCTGTTGTAAAATTTAGGTAACAAAAACACTAATCAGGCAACATAATGAATGACAAGGTTAAGATGTTCATTAATATTTAATTTTACGAAAATGATAATCAGAACTTAAGGTATCAGGTACCACTACACAAGTTATAATCATGATATTTCAAGCTCACAGCTTTGAGTATTCTCCCTTATCTATAAAAGATAAAGTAACATATAAGGAGATTTCCAAGCTGAGAGTTACCTCCCTTTCCTAGGTATTCACCTTTCATTTTGATACCATACAGTTGCAAATCCTTGAGAAGTGACATCAGTGTTTTCAAATTTGTGTATTCTCCCTCATATATGGAAGATAGATAAACCTAATGTATGGACGATAGATAGAGCAATACAAGAAGAGTTTTACTAGCATAGTTACTTCCTTAGCAAGGTATTCATCCTCTGGAGTTTCTGTTTTTCTTTTACTTTTAGTTTCCAAATTCTCAAACTTTCAACGATTGATGAGTTTATATGGAATCTCTCTACTTTATGACTTAAACATTTCATAATATTGCCTATGACAACCATACATTTTAACCTAACGGCACCATTTATCTCAAACAGTTACCTGATCAAATGTGATAATTCTGTTTTAAGACTTAATTATAGAATACAAACCTTGAAACAGGCATAGCTGTATTAAATCTGTCTTTCTAAAAGCTACTTTACAGTAACTGAAAACATTCTGTTACAGAAAATCACAACTTTAAACTCTTTTTTCTAATGTGATTGCTTACTGCTGTAACAATATTTCAGTCCATTATTCTTCCTATTCCTACACTATTTACCCTGTCTATACTCTTATTCCAGTTTTATACAGTGGCTGCGCACTAAAGTTAGTGTACTTTTGTAGTAATATTACACGGTACACAGACAGAATCTGAGAAACATAATTCCTCGTCTTCAGTTTTATATTAGACATGAAATGTGACACTATCCAATGGATCTCTCAGTAAGACAGAAAACATGACCCACGTAATCTTCAGTTTTCATATGGCCATGGCTATGATACAATGTACGTAAACTGATCATATTGGTGAAACAGTTCAGTTGTAAACCAGTCTGAAGTTGCGTTCTTGTTCCTTCCTCTGCATTTCCATTTGCTTGGAAATTTCGTCGACTTTTCTGCCCAGTAAAGCTGTAATGAGATTTATAAATCTTAGATCACAAACACAAATTACTGATTGTATTATATGAGTCTCAATAATCTACAATTGGTAGAAAAATAACCAATTAACACTGCACTAGCTAGGGCTGCAACGATACCCATACCTCACGATACGATACAATACGTATCGCGGTACGAAGCTTACGATACAAATACCACATAAGTTCTCAGAGGCCGATTGGGTAATAACACAAGTATATGATCTGGGGAGAGGTACATGTACAATGTGAATTTTCTACATTTGCTTGCATCAATCAATTACGTGGCTGTTGTGAGTACTGTTACTGATCTTTGGCAGTTTTAAATCATGTAATGTACTAAAACCATTATTTTCTTCTACTGAGGTTACTATGGTCTCATAGTGTCAGTGGTGACTTGGGAGGAAACCGTACCCTCACCTTTGACTCCGAAGCATCATGAGAGCATATTTAGTGTCCCTAACAGGTATCAATAAAAGGAAATTGTTTGAACATAAGGAATGAACTAATACAAGACTTACATGACCTATCTTTGTTTATATGGGAAAAAAAGCTAATAATAACCACAGCCATTTTGGTCATTTTTTGGGATAAATAAAAAAAGACCTAAAATGTTATTTTAAAATATAACTGTGAAATCACAAATTTTGGTGGGTTTTTAATTAGTTTAATTTTGTGGTTAATTTTCATCCATGAATCAACAAATTTGTGTACACATAAAATGGTGTTTTTTTGGGAATTCATGAAATTTTCCCCTACCGTGAGGGTGAAACAGGGAAATCTCCGACCCTTGGGTGGTTATTTGGTTGTCAAACCCACGGCAGAGCTTTAGGTTGGTCAACCAAATAAATCAATCCGTGGATTGGAGATTTCTTTGTCACACCCTCAAGGTAGGGGAAGATTCTATTAATCCTGGAAGCTTGGTTTGAGAGTGACTGATGCTTTTTATTTGATTAGGTTCCGCGAAGAAACATTGTGAGAGACATGTAGTCTCTTATAACTTATAATGTGCATGAAAACGTCCATGTTTTACAGTTGGTCAGGGAGAATCTCGTTACCTGAGTTCTGATCGATCCATTGTAACGAATCCATGTGCGAGTTCAAAATCTTTGTTATCTGCTGTGTCTGTAAGGAAACCAATTTTCAAACATTTAACTTCTACTATAAACATGATAAACCTTTATACTGAAAGATGTTGTTCTTAAGGATCCCTGTCCTACTGTACTATGGTTTTTCCTTTACACAGTAACCTCCCCTTTACTTCTGAGGCTATAACTGCAGCACAGCTTGGCAAGACCACTCCCATTGACCAGCTAGCTCAATCGGTTAGAGCGATAGCACACGTATAATAATCGTAGGTCTAGGGTTTGAGTCCTGGTCGGGTCTTGCTTTTACACTCAGAACACTGCTATTCATTTACAAAGCTATAGTAATGACGGAAAACACAGTTTCAAACACTTAGTTTCAGTTTTTGGCAGTGGTACAGGGATCCTTAAATTTTTATCCTACATTGTCATTTACAGTAAGCTCCAAGAGCTGAAATTAAAACAGGTTACTTAATTTGCTATTTTACCCTTTTAGCCAATAAATCGTATATAAATATAGTTCTGCAAAACGGCCAGGCGATACTGAGCACTTACTGGGTCGGAGTTGTCCTGGTTGGAGTTTGTCATGTTAAGGTGATCTATGATCTCCTTTAGGTCCTGTACCATCCTCTTCAGCTGGGCATCAACATTCTCCGCCAATTGATATCTGCAAAGGTAGACAGTTGTGGCATGTATGTTTCCTGTCTTTTGTCCATATGAGTAATCCTAGTTACCTCTCAAGACTGACAGTGTGTATAATGTATAGTTTTGATTGATCATACATTTAAGCTTGAGCCTTTTTCTGAAGGCTGAATTATCTCTCAATAACACAAAATACCATAGAATTAATACAGTTCCCACAGTAAAAAAATGCATGGTTATGTTGTTAATTGCATTCATTTTATTAATTGTCAAACATTATAGAAAGGCATGATACAACACATAAAGCGATGAAAACGTAAGATTTTACATTGTCCTTGACTTGAAAGTAGGACCGACTTTTTTTCATGAAATGAAAATGGGTAACTGAATAAGACTGTTATGAACTTACTTTTGCGAAGTTTTATATGCACATATTTGTGGATACTGAATGTACAGTTTCACAGAATCTCTTTCTAGATTTTCAATTCAGCTATTACAAAATCTGAGTGCCACTTTCAAAAGTCACTTCTTTGCATTAAGATCAACCAATGAAAATGCTGCAGAAGGAAGAATCAATTTTGAGTGTGTTATTTTAATTATCATGCCCTCAGATTTGTAACAAATAGAAATGTATGTAAGAAGTAGGGTGTATCAAGGTGTAATGATGTTACAACGACCTACATGTTTGTAACCAGAGTTTGACCTACGTGTGCTCCCGTTCTAGGTCAGCATGCTGCTGGAAGTTGATGTTGGGCTGTTGTTCGACAGACTTCTCCAGTGGGGTCAAGAGGTCAGAGAGCTCTTGCTGCTGAGACTTGATAAAGTCCAGCTCATGGTCAAGTTTCTGTTGGTCAATCTTTACTCGCTCCATGTCACCGTTCAACGCCGATATCTGTAACACAGGGAAAACTTTAAAATGTTTGATAAACAACATATGTCTGTTTCCTGCTTTGTTGAAAATGAGGCTAAATGAAAGTCTATCAAAGAAATAGAACTAAACTTAACACCAATCAAACATGTCACAGTGACCTACATTTGAAATATTGGATGTATCCACATGTAAGCATAACTAGAACACTGACAGGTCAGTAAGGGCCCAGTCTTGTAGCAATATATCCCCCATAATCATCAAGAAGCAATCTGCCCATATAGCTGAGCTTGACATTTGACATTTAGACTTCAAAAAGAATCGCAAGGAAGCAAAATATACATTTT
>JAUMHH010170515.1:0-16256 GCA_032359455.1 Chlamys rubida | reverse complement strand
AATAAACCTGTTAAATGTAGTTTGCTTGTTACTTTATATATACTGACACACGGAACCCAGAAGTGAGCCTGAAATAAATCCACTATACGAAACTGTTACACTATATTTGGCCGTGCAGGCCATATATAGAAAGGATAATTGAGATAACATATCACGCGTGATCTGTCATGGCGGTCGTTTCTATTTTTTTTCCCCCAAGACAGACTTTGTTAATTCGTAAAAGAGTTTTTGCATGGGATTCATTTTTTCAACAATTATGCAATATTTTGATAACATTATACTCATGAGGCGTGAATCTTACAGCTTAGTTAACACTTTTGATTTTGCTGCATTAGTTGGCATAGGACCGCTTCGTAGCTCTGACGACGCAATATATAAAACAAATCTCTCGTCGTCAGAAAGCTACATTATCGCAGGTAATCCAAGTCAGGTTTTAAAAACAATCAAACCTGAAGACGATGTCACTGAATGTGTTAAGAGATGATAGATTGAGACATCTGTATAATGGTATAGTAATGTCGTCTCGCTATAGTCCCTCCAAAAACATGCAATTTATTCCATGTACATTGTATCTATAAATAGTGACTTCACCACCATATGTGAATGTACCATCATCACAAAGACTAGAAGCCTGTGTCTTAACATTTCACAATACCAATATTAGTATATAACATGAAATTGAAAATAATGTTCAACACCATATTTTATTCAAAACAAGTACATGCACAATACATCTTTTAAAATATATGATATTTCATCTTATTTAATATGCTCAAGCCTCGTAACAGTTTAAAATGTGTGTTCATTGATAGTAATGACAACACTTATCATCAAGGTCGGATGTAAAAGAAAATACTTTGGTACTCATATTGGTCGTGACTGTGAGCTATTTATCAAAGTTGTTGCCTATGAATACACCGATGATTTTTCTCTGTTATTTGAACTTATACGGATGTTTTGTTGATTTAGTAAAGTTTGTCCTTGTATGTTGAATATGTGGTATATTTTGTCTTTGTGTTGTGTGTTGATATGTCGCGTGCCTGTCCGTGTGTGTGTTGAAAATGACCTTTAGTTTGTCTTTATGTCTTGGAGATGTTTTATGTTTTGTCTCTATGTTTTTAAGATTTATGTTTTCCCCCTTTGTGTTGACGATATCGTGTATTTTGTCCTTATGTGTGAAGATGTTGTATATTTTGTCCTTGTTTGTTGAAGCTATGGTATATTTTGTCCTTGTGTGTTAAAGATGTTGTATATTTTGTCCTTGTGTGTTGGAGACATATGGTGACGATACAATAATTGATCCCGTTTTGTTAATATGGAAGCAAATCTTTTTTTTTATTTATTTAAAAAACAACAACGTAAACTAGATACATAGACACCAATTGGTTTTCCCGAAAATCAATCGCACTTTCAGGAAATGTCAAATCTGCCACATTTTGTATTTCTGTCTCTAGTGGGAAAAAATATATATATAAAAAAGGAAAGAAGCAAAATGTGTCCTTATGTCTGTTTTTCCCCTTATAATCGTTAACCCGAATAAGATGACCCAATAGTGAGAATTTTGATAACGAATAAATAACTTTAATAAAAATACGTTCACTGTTTGTGAAAACATCGATATCCCTTACTAATCGATTAATGTTATTAAAACTAAAAGATATTGACAGCTGTGCATACAATAAAAGTCAAGCTATGCGCTGTTTGCAAAATCTCAAACTATTTATATATGTTCACATCAGTATGAAGTAATAATGTTACACTTTTAAATCATCAGTAAAGTGATAATAGACTAATAAAATGACAAGAGGAACACTACGATAAGAACATATGTACATATGTATATTAGTCAAGTCGTGTGTTGTTTAAACTAGTCACATACCTTTATACTATATTGTTCTCTTTTAACACAAATCACAGGTCAATGTAACATACTGGGTAAACACATTTTTATATAGTTAAAACAATTTATAGTAACACCATGTTTATTGCAACAAAATACATGTGAAAATGTTTGTTTCTTCCCCAGTCTTGAAGCCAAACCCAACGTTCTGTTAGTTTATATGTGACCTTGTTGACATTTATAGACATATCTGTTTTCCATGTTCGTTTGAACACAATGTTTTGTACAATATTTAGCATGTTGTCAATTTGGGTTAATTAATTGCTTCACATAACTATTAATCAATTACTAACTTAGAACCAATCAAATTGAGCAAGGCCCCTCAATGTTGTGTATATAAAGGGCGATACCAATGGTATAAAGTTGTTGGTAATGATACTCTCTCACGGAAGCTGACAAAGGTAAGTCTAACTTTAAGTAACACTCATTCAAATGTTAACTTGTTAATAATATCACCTAAAGAGTCGGGGCGTAAAATGTTTTCGATTTATGTATGGGATATATATATAAATGTTTTCTACGTTTCTCACAAGTAATGTAATGAAATAGTGGATAAATCTAGAAAAGTACAATACTTATAGAGCAATCACTCATGGAAGTAGTAAAACTGACCCGGTAGACAGGTGGTCAATACGGTAGTCCGAGTTTATGAACAGGAGTCCTTGAATTTATTACGTAAACCATCATTTTACATGGAAGGTAAAACAAAAAATAGGGTTGAGGTAGAGTATCTACCGTAACTGATCAAATTTCTTTAAATTGAATAATTATAATTAAATGAAAATTGAATACAAATAGAAAGTGAAACACAAAATATTGCTAAAAACCACGACTGTCACTTATCATTTTATAAACAGAAACAGAATCATCATACGGTTAGAAATGTGTATTGATTATGAAATTCCCCTCATGTTGATAAACCCTAAACTATAAATGCTTCGTTTAATCCTGTGAATATCGACAATCGACATTATATGTCAGATACACGAGAAGTAAAAGCAATGTATTTCCATCATTTGAAAAGATCAGCAACCATTTTTATGACAAACTATTTGTTGATGAGTTTAATGACATTCAAAGTTATGTATTATTAATTTATGCTTTTAATTAATTAAGTCGTTTCATACTTCCTCTAGCTATTTTCACAAAATTATATTTGAAGAAGTACGTTACACTGGCTCATGACTCTAGAATATTAAATCCTTTAAAAAAAATCTTATAATTTTGATCTCTTGGACGCCTGATTCTAAGTTTTCCAATTGGGAGGAGATAAACTTGAAGTAAAGTGCAGCTAGGAAATTCTTCATAAAATCGCAGGGGCTGGTAGCCAGTCGATGTACGTATATTTTATGCATATAAAAAAATTCAATGTGAAACCCGTTTCAGCAAACATAATCTGATCCATGCTGGTATGATGTACATTTTCCTTCTTTGCACACAGATAGATCGCAACAATGAAGAAAAACAGCATAATTTTCATTGCCATCTTTGCCGCCATTTTGTTGGTGGCATTGATGCCTGAGGAAGCCGAAGCTCAGGGAGGTATGTGGGGAGGAGGGGGAGGAGGAGGAGGAGGATGGTGGTGTAGGCGCAGGTGTCGCAGACAGTACAGGCGCTGTATGCGCTATGGTAACTGGAGACAGTGTAGGCGACGACAACGTAGATGTATGAGGTCGTGCGGCGGCTGGTAGTGACTCTAGACAAGAGCACAAGGATAGAAGTCGCTATCAAAATGAATGAATATACGGCGACCAAACTGTTATTACTGGAACTTACTTAAAGCGTCATACAACAAATTGTTTCTAACAGGACATTTATCAAATCAGTGAACATTTGACCACCTTTCTGTGAAATAAGAGGCTAATATCTATCTCATGGCCTTGGATTGTACTGACTTTATATATCATTTGAAATAAAGCGACTTCTCGGGATGAACACGATTTTTATTGAAGATTATTGATTTAATTATTAATAGATATGTCGTGTAGGTCTATGAATGCGATTCGCATCTTGATACACTACAGTTATGTTTCCAGTGATTACGTTATATTTGTAATAATTATCATTTTTAGATCTGTCGTAAAAAGACCAATCTCGTAGCGTATGAGAATCGGTCCACGTTAATTTGTTGGTTTAACATATGATTACCGATAATGAAAGCTAACTTCACATATGGGTCAAATTAATGCGAAGTGGAAAACAAACAAAGCTACCAAATCATGCCTGTTAAGTTTTTACACGGGAAATACATTGTGATACGCTCAATCGTGTGTATTGGATAGATGTTTTTATAGAATTCTGTTGAAGTTTTCGAAATTTGTGAACTCGTATCTTGTCTTTAGATTTCATATACAATGTTAAATGTTTCGTTTTCTTGTGTGCTTTAATTAGCCAATAATTTTCTTGAGACAACATGAATTTGTCACAATTTTTTTTCAAATACTCACTTGAGGTGAAGTTTCTTAATTATGAATTGAACTTAAACTTCTGCAATACAGCGTCCAATATGTATTACCTTTGTCTTTTGTTACTTTCGTTTGTTGAAAGGTAGGGTATTTAACTCAAGATAAAAATAATGTGTTGTCTTTGACTGTTTACGAAAGGTTTACGGTTTTTCAACAATATTTCTTCTAACATGACAATGAGAGCTTCTTTCCCGAGAAAGAAAAATTGCGATACAAAATATGGTAATGAACTTTTTTCTACTCACGTTCAGTTGTTCGGCGGTGTGTTCCTTTTAAACCATGAAACTGAATTACCAAGTCGAACTATATAACCTCGTGAACTTTAAGTCAATGACTCTTTCTTTCCCTTTCTTGATCGTATCATCCCTCATATCCAACTTGCGGCATGTCGCAGTTGATTCGATAATCGCTCGGTTACTTCGAACATCACTATGTCTGTGACAGATGTCAAATGCTGACGGTCAGACTTACAATAAAAGATTTGAGAGATGCAGGTCAACGAAGAATACAAGCATGTTGTTTGGTCGTCATCACCACCTCATCAAGTAAGTGTCTATTTCTATGTCGTCTATTTTGATAATGTAAATAAGTGCGAGTACGTTCCTTCTGTTCTACAATGACATAACACAAATATTTTCTCATACGGATACTACACTACAATTATTTTACTTTTGTCCCACAATTACATGCCGGTGATATTTGTTGAGACAGATACTATACACTACACGTTTTTAACTATTGTCCCACAGTTATATGCCGGTACGTATTATTTGTTGAAACAGATACTATACTCCAAGAAGGGTACACTAATTTGGCCCAACAATGGCATCGCACGACTGTTTGTTTAAACAGAATTTCGAAGAAGAGTACTTCAGATTTCTCTCATTACATCATACTATAATTGTTTAATATATTCCAAACGAGTACTTTAGTTTGGTCTCATAATGACGCCAGACTATGTTTAATCGGACAGATACTCAACTCCAAGAAGCGAAACTTACTTCGTTCACATAATGACAATTCACAATAGTTGTTTTAGACAGAAATACTATTCTAAGGAGATTTTTTTTTACTTTGGTCCACAATGATACCACGCTAGCCTTTGATCGTTGGTCCAACACTTGGATTAATTCATAAAGAACCACGCCATTTCCTCTTTCATACCTCGTTAGACGTACCACACACGATTAAGAAAAATAACCTTCGCTTCCCAGGTCAGGTATTAACGTCTACTACATGGAGGCTATATGCAAAGACAAAATCAGAACTCAAATTCGATCCGGAAATATTACAACAGCAGCTAAGGTGACACCAAATCGAACGTAAATACCTCGTAAACGCTAACTATAGACCAGAGGCGAAACCGAGTAAAACTAGAGCGTTCCTGCATCATTATATTGCACACTTTAGGTTGTCGTCCGTTGGATGGTATGGAGGAAACAAGATATCCGATACTATTGATTAATTAATCAATCAATCTAACCAATATCTTAAAACATATGTTAAATAATTACCCAAGTTTTTTTGGTTTCATTAGATGGAAGCGTTTTCCATCTTACACACCTAAAAAGGACACTGTATGGAGCCTTAATTGATATAAGTTATAATAGTTATCATAATTATCATCAAGGGAGATAATATATGAGCCAAAAGATGTTTCTACTTGTCTGCTCATCATAAAGGTATCTGTAATATGTCATTTTAACATTACACCTTTATCAAATTATACACGTTTGTACATGCATAGTATGGCGATATAGATGTGATTGATACAAAATCTTATCCAGCCTAAGGACCACATGTCATGTATGAAAAATAATACAAAAGTTTGACGTACGGGAAAATGTACCTGGAAATGCTTACCCAGGGTTCAAATATCTCTGTGCTATATGCTTTGTATTTTTCATGTACACTAGATAAGTAAGCACTTATTATAATTGAGTGTACATAGATATAACACAACACTGACCTTATGTTGTATTGTCGGTTATGCTCATATTTGATAAAGTATAGCACTAACAGTGTTAGAGTTCTAATGTATGACCTATGATTTGTATCAACTTTTTTCAGTAAGAATTTTGAATTAGTTATTTCGAATTCAATCTTGAAACTTTACAAACTTCATTCTGGTTCGGATCAGCCGTTTTCACGTCTCTTACAGAATTATCATATAAAGAAGAAGAAAGAAAACCTCCTCACAAAATGTCTACTTAAAATCCTATCGAATACATTGCAGACATTATAATTTCATTTAGTACTTTTAGTAGATAACCGCATTATTAATTGCTCTTTTCGTGCGTATTATATCAGCATTATCTCCGATAAAATAGTCCTATACAGTGTATCTAAAGGTCAAGTATGTACGCGTACCAGATAATTGTACACGAGCTTGTCCTGTTCGTAATAACACTGACTACTAATAGAACATCTGTTTAATTAACATATTTTAAGTAAGTATACACAATCAAAGATGAAATACATTTTACACCCGTATAATGAAGCCCTGTATTTTAAATTAGGAAACCGGAGACTTCGAAGAATAATCGTTGTTTTGAAATATCCTATTGCAAAGTTTAGCTAAATATCCTATTTCCTTTTTTAGAATGAGAATCTTGTTTATCTAATACATGCACGGGTCTCAGTCTAACAATGAAGAAAATTCTCCTGAATATGACGGAGGACACTATGACGGAAATCGTACCTTATGACTGGTTATTTTTCCGGAGTATCTGATTTCGTCTCCGAGTTTAGTTAGGTTAATGATGTCTTTTCTGGTGTTTACTCAGCTCCTTTTGTTATCTTATTTGATCGATTTTGAGCTCTCTCTCTCTCTCTCTCTCTCTCTCCGTCTCTCTCTCTCTCTCTTGGGGAATGTGATAGAAATCGGCGAGTCATTAGATTATTAATGTTGTATAATACAGTGTAGCACAACACACCACCCAAACCACGTGTAGTTGTCATTCATAATTTACATACAAACCACGTGTAGTTGTCATTCATAATTTACATACAAACCACGTGTAGTTGTCATTCATAATTTACATACTGTAACGGTTTACTACCAGCAAACTAGAAAGCTTACCACGAGACAGAAATGTCCCTGCATGTCTCTATGATCCATTATATGGACGGGTAAAGATTTATGATCACTTATCAATGGTTTCGTGTCATGTTATGTTTGAATTTAAAAAGCACCTGCAAAGCCGTTCCCAACAAAATGTTGACCATAAAACAGTGTCTCATATTCTCAGAAACTTACATACATTTTTATGTTCTTTGATATCAAATGAATTATGAATATGTTTGAAATTAACCAGTTTGAAATCTAAGTGTTGGTTCCCACGGGGTTCGTGAGGGGTCATGCTGCCCTTTTGGGAGTTATTGTCTTTTAATCATCTTCACTGATTCAGATATTTTTTCTTAACCACTGGTGATCCAAAATAGATTCTTTTAAAAATCTTAAATTTTAACAACAAAATTGAGTAATGATCATGAGCTATCTGTTCTCAGCAATGACCAAAGTACGCACAATACTGATATTTTATTACGTACGGTATATATTTCTTTAAAGACTGATAACATTGTTTCCAAAAGACATCTTGCAACTTACTGCAACTTCAACTTAGTTAACTTTCTAACGCAGGTTTACTGTTATGAAATGTAATGTAATGAAAATTCAATGTGTATACTTAGCTTGCTGTCAGCAATTTCTGGGTAATACATTCTTAATTTCTAGTGTCTTGAAAGCTAAATAAAGACACAAGGACACATTGTTCCCGTTTTGTATGTTTTATTTTTATCTAGGATAAATCATAATAATTCAAAAAGGAAAAGTGACAAATGGTATTACTCAAGACAAATGGCATGGTACTTTGAATTAATGAAACTGAACACACTAGTTCGGATCTTAACAAGCAAACGCTTTTGTTTAGGTCAATCTAACTGAGAAAAGGGAAGAATTAATAAATTAATATTAGTTCAATGCCTTCCCTCGGACTGAAGCTATTGTGAGCATTTTGAAATATCTTAAATTTCTATAACCGTCTGATATAAACATTTTAATTCATTTGAAATAAAATAAGAAATTTGGATTCCGTTTAGTTCACTAAATATTTACGACATGCTTTGAATCACATGAATATAACAATGTTAACATCAATCGCGGAAGAACAGTCATTGCAAGTGGGACCGGGCCTTGTGTTATATCATATATATAATAATTAAATAACAGATTCATCAAAAAGCAGATTATCTGCATACAAAACTGTAAGTGATGAAAAACAAACAAAATAGTTTTGGAAACGAACATATAAACAATGTTCTAATGCTGATACGGCAAACGATCATCACATCATAGCGTATAACAAAATACATTTATATGTTAACTGACAGCCCAGACATATTTACATTTATCAGTTACGTAATAGTTACATGATAGACTCATCAAATAGCAGAGTCTGTGCACATAAACGCGTAAGTGGTGAAAAAAACAAAGTCAACAATTCTACTAACGCACATATTGATAAACGTTCTATGCTGAACTGGCAAACGATCATCACATCATAGCGTATAACAAACAACATTTATAAGTCATCTGATAGCTGAAATATTTTAACCCCTGATTGTAATTTACATTCTAAAAGTAGCTTCTCTATAGAATCTACGAACTGAAAAAAGAAAAGAAAAACAATTTGCACCCCGAAAACACCTTAACATCTTTTATCGGTTTTACAATTGAAACTATACCGTTCAATCCATATCCGAATGCAAATTATGTTTCCTACTGACTTTCTTACTTTCAATATAATGAACTATATCATGTCTGTGGTTAGAAAACTGAAATGATATAAGCAATGCACGTTAGGATTAAATTGATAGCACTTCCTGAAAACAACATGGTTTGGTTAAAAAAACGTAAGTAATTTGCTTGTACACAAATGTCACTTTCAGGACTGAAAGCGAAGTAATTTAAATTATGTATGATAGTAACAAAACCTAGCTTATCTGTTCCGACTAATAGAACATAAGATAAAGATAATAATATCCTGCCTTCAGAGTATAGCCTCTGATTAGAGGATATCTGTTTAGGCGGGTTTACATGTAGCCTCGGATTAGAGGATATCTGTTTAGGCGCGTTTACATGTAGCCTCGGATTAGAGGATATCTGTTTAGGCGGGTTTACATGTAGCCTCGGATTAGAGGATATCTGTTTAGGCGGGTTTACATGAAGGGTTTGAATGCCTCCGTGTGTTTGTTGTGGTTGACAATTTCCCAGCGTCCTATCCAGGGTCCAGTGATGGTGGTATCGAAAGGATCGTTGTCGTCCTCCTAAAGTATTAGATGAAAACAATTTACTGTACGAGCAGCATTACTCTGTTTTGTAGTTAAATATAAGATGTTTCGTTTAATCAAATGTCCATTGAACCAATTATGGTGACCCTGTAGAAAGCAATATCTCGTATACACGGTGTATGTTTATCCTAGCGTGATAGACAATCAACAGCTATATAATGTAAAGCAACTGAAAATAGATACAATAGATAATTACCTGTCTGTAGTATCGTTTCTGCCATTGTTCTTTTCTGTCAAATGAGAAAAACTTCTCAAAGTCTGCCTTCATACTTGGGTCTTTGGCGGATCTCATTGGGACCCCCTCTCCCAGGCCATAGAATCCCCAATGTTCATTGGGGGACTGCCACCTGAAGTCACAACTCCACCGGATGTCGTTTGACATATTCTCCAAGCTTTCGTACGAAAAAAGTTGATAAAATGTATTAACACAGCAACTTGCAGTCTATCTACTTTCATTGTTATATGATGATGATTGATGATGATGATTGATAATGATGATGATGATGATGATGATGATGCAAAACATACTAGATATTTTAATGATTCGTTGTGTTGACGACGATTTCTAGATGAAGGTATTATTATCATGCTTTTCATGCTAATGTGCCTACACAGTTGCTGTATGATACATGAACAGTGCGATACAGAAAGCAACAAGAAAACAATGCTTTATGTGTTGATATGCTGCAGAATCCCATGCTGACTAACAGTGTCTTACTATGGCCACATGGTATGGTGTTGAGTACGGGTGTATTTTCACATGATAGATCTCGGGATTTATTTTGCTTTGACGAGTATAGTCAATTCATATATACAAAATTATTTGTGACTTGTATGTTTATTGAAAAAAATGCATGAATAGCGAGACTCAAGATGAGACTTATGATAGTTATTAAATGTTGACAATCTCTAATTAAAATATACAGGGTCATTTGATGTAATGAACCTCTTTCTTAGAAGGTAACTCGTCAAAAACTTATGTTTAGAGAGTGATACAACCAACCTATTTTGTTTGGGATGAACATGTGCTCGAGATAACAAGACTATTAATAATGATATGTTTATATAACCTTACAATAAATCTTTGTATGTGATTGTATCCCATAATGTCGGGGTCTTTATTACTTAGTCACATGTCCTATCCTGGCCGTCAAGTTATTGTCAAACGTGACATTTCCGTCAGAAACACTTAATGTACGTCTATGTTAACAACTTTCGCTGTCCGTGAACTTATAACCTCACCCTACACACAACTATATAGAGCAGAATGAACGGTATGCGTAGTCAAGGTAAACGTCCCAAAAACAAAACAACGTTAACAAACATCAAACAAAACTTAAAGGGATGAAAGTAATGAATGGATAAGTTATGAACATCCACTGCGCCAAGACATTTATCACGACACATGTCTGTAAAACGATAAATACATCATATAAAAAATGAACAGTTTATAGACAATAAACAGGTGTAAAACAAGCATTGGCGATTACCAGGATATATGCATTAGCATTATAATGTCTTTGCAATTTGTTTAGCAATGTGTGACATCGTAGATTTTAATAAACATGATAAAACAGCTGTAACAATGGATGATATTTTCAGAACTTATCCCGTTGTAAACTAACGTTTGTCCACGTGTGGTCTAGACATGACATACCTTCTGTGGGGTGTGAGGTTGTGGAACAGCAGGAATCCCCCATAATCTATAGGACATGTTTCCAGGTCTCTCTTCATGTCGACATCTGTGTTAAAAATACAGGAATGATCTCGACTCTAAAACAAGCCGTATGACTAAACGATAGTTCTTTGTCAAAACATCAACCAGGTGACTTATACCTAGTTTATGTATCATATTTTATCCTGTCCGATTCCATGCATGTAAATTTGCTAATATAATACATCTTACTAGATCATATAACCGTTTCTTCTTTAATAACCGGTCATCATAAGTGCCCTTGTCGGTTTAAGTCAGCTTAGGTCTTCTTTTGTTCTCCCTCTGGCAGTTTGACTCGCCGAAAGACTTTTCCATTTCTTTCTCCGACAGTTTGACTCACCTAAAGACTTTTCCATTTCCTCCTCCTCCAGCATGACATACCACGTGGGACCACGGCAGCACGTGTGGTTTGCGACCTTACCCTTCCTGTGTCCGTTCTTCACAACCTTGACAGTATGAAAACACGTTTTGATTGTTATTTTTCATTCAACATATTTAGGCAAAGTGTTCTTTTCACAAGACAAATACCATACATAAAACGTCTATATACAACATGAAACTTTTACTTTCAATTTTAAACGAATATCTGTCTTTACATGAAAACTGGTATTAAAAATTAAATTCAAAATCAATATGTGCTATCTAAATCATATGAAAATGTGTTATCTATAAATGACATTACTCAGAGGCGTTTTTGACGTGATATATAAGGATAAACATCATTATCTACCTGCATGCATCCGTTTTCAGGTATGGCATCCAGGAAAGGCACCCAGGCGGTAAGTACCATGTGGTCGTACGACTCGTTACTGAAATAGGCACTGTCTGAAAAAAATAAGATTCAAATCTACACAAAATGAAATTACAATATAAGAAACATGAAGGGTGTCTTCCACATGGACAGTCTAGCATACCTTGATGCCACGGGATGCTGACAGCGTCACTCTTAGGGGTTTTTGTCCTGAGGTTCCAAACTGGATGTCCAGCGATATCTGGCCCTAATAACTGTTCCACCACGTTCAGCATCCTCTGGTTACTCCACACATCACAGAAGGCCTGTCAATAAAGGACGTGTTGTTAGTAAGGCCTGTCAATAACGGACGTGTTGTTAGTAAGGCCTGTCAATAAGGGACGTGTTGTTAGTAAGGCCTGTCAATAAGGGACGTGTTGTTAGTAAGGCCTGTCAATAAGGGACGTGTTGTAATTGGTTGTCGATAAAGGATATGTTTTAATTGATTGTTTACATTTTGTCTTATACATATATCAGGAAGGCCTGTCGGTTCAAGGACAGTTTTGTAACTGGTGGATGTAATTTACACTATTGTCCTCTATATATGTCAGAAAATGTCTGTTGATATGTTGACAATATTGTGATAGTTTGAAGTGTTGTTTTCTGTGTATTTCTTGGAGGGCTGTTGATATATGACAGTGTTGTTAGTGGTAGTTTGAAGTACTGTTTTATGTGTATATCAGAGAGGGCTGTTGATATATGACAGTGTTGTTAGTGATATATGACAGTGTTGTTAGTGATATATGACAGTGTTGTTAGTGGTAGTTAAGTACTGTTTTATGTGTATATCAGAGAGGGCTGTTAGTCTTCTCTGTACTTACCCTTGTGTCTATGCTGTAAGATAATTACATTAAATGTGAATCATCATGTACGTAAGTATGTAAGATATGATATGCCTACTTGTCGCAGAACACTTTTACTCCAAGGCAGATGTCTTGGTAGAAACGTGTGTAACTGATTTTCTCACATACCTTTGGCATTTTCTGTGACTTGAACAAAAGAATGTTAGATCCTGCGTGTTCTTTTTCTAGTTGAGTCAGTCTCTGGAACAAGCCGTAATCTTCATATTTATCTGCCAAAAAATAAGATAAAATAAAAGAAAACTATATTTTATAAATGACCATAGGAATAACGCGTTTACGTATCATAACCTCCAAAACAGCGCTGGCTTTTTTTGTAAATGCTCATTTGTGATTGGTCTAATAAAGAAGTTATTTGTTTTCCAATTTTTCCTTTTGTCTGGAATGGAATGAATAAGAAATCACTCAGCATAAGAGTGTTAATTGTCTTTCAATTTAAAATTATATATATGGAATACGTATATTTAATGCTTAAGCCGTATCTTCAAGACATATATTTATTTATTTATATTTCCAAGTACTCCAGCGCTGGACGGTAATATAATCGTCTAGCGCTCGAAATCTTTAGTACAGAAGAAACAAATTAATGTAGGACTTAAACATATCACCTAAGCATAAACATAAATACATAGAGCTTTTTTAATATCAAACATTTTGTCGATTGATGCAAAGTGCTCGCTGTTTTAAAATCCAGTTGAAGGACAAAAGCCTACCTTTGATTTTGCCGGCGTCATAAAGCTTGTCGGCTAGCTGGTCCACCATGACAGAAATAGCATCGCGACACGGGTCCAGCTCCGTCTTCGTGTCGAAAAAGTTATTGACAACCACATATCCCTGGAATAGGATCAGCATTTTACTTGCATACCGCGTAAACAAAACCCAAGGTGCTCGCCAATTCAACTACTGTCGCTACCAATATAGTTTCCTATATTCATTTTAATTTTTTGTCGATTTTACAGATTTTTGTTTTTGAATCCATGCAAAGTGTTATAGAAACGATACAATTATATTTCAAATATTTTATCTTAACTTTGTAAATATCTTGTAAACAAAGAAAATAGCTGTTCGAAGAGATATGTCATGAAGAAAAACTTATAACAGTCGCCATATGTACTAATCTACTTTTGAAGTATTAACATTATATATAACGACGCCACGGGTGCACGTTTTACACAAAATATTAGTACACTTTTATCGTAAATGAACGTACACCAGTGATAGTGTACGAAAATGTGTCTAACCAATGTTGACCACACGCGTGGCCAGTTCACTGTGATCCAGGTACACATGTACCCAAGTATCGCACGTGTTGCCAGTTAACCAGTGATAATACATTTGTATAACAAGGACACACGTTTGATCATTGGTTTGGTTTTATTTTGTTTAGAGTTCTATCAACAGTTAAGGTCATTTATAAAGGCATGCTGATCACCGGTGAACATATAATTGTGGGAAATTAAATAATATGGTGTACGTCATATTAGCCTCGTGCAATAATTGCGGAAAGACAATACAACAATGCGTAAATTTATATGTATTTTTTACTACTTTTTTCAATTTGTTATTGTAAAAGATCAAAGTATCTCTTTCTCACTTGTCAGGAATCATTCTGTAAATGTGTTTTACAAATGTAGAACAAATGTGTTGATATGCATAACATTTTCAGGTAAATAAAATTACCGGCGCGTCGATTTACCTAATACAACCCAATACTTCCGATTACAAATGTCGATTTACCCAATGATGTTTTGCATAACCGATAGGAATAATACTCATATATAATTAGTTCTTCCGAGAACGCCAGAATGTCTTTAAACGTTCTCATTTCCTTTATTGGTAAAATAAACGCCCATATAACCACTAATATACCTAGATATATTACGTGTGTCTGGTATATAATGCACAAGATAATATGACGTGTAATTGATATAGTATACAGCATAGTTGTGTGTATATGATACGGTACACAAGATAATAAAATGTGAATGGCGTGGTATACTAGATACTATAGCATGCGACTTGTACAATATACACGATGACTAGTGTCGAGGTTGGTAAGGGAAGCATCGATCTGCGTGCTAATAAATGCAGATTCGTCAACATACACCGGAGCTGTGTTATACGATACAATATCATTAACATTTCCCCTATCGTTATCTATTGATCAAAACGAGACACCTAGCTGCCTTCTATATATGTGTCAGTCCTCATCAACTTAAAACTGATATTCTACAATTTCATTTCTGTTTAAAATAAAATGCTAGACATAAAAAAACATACAAGTGTTTACATTGTTTATAAAAACTATTACTGTATAACATGTAAACAACATTATGCATGTGCACGTATACAGCTGATGATGGACTTAGACACTGATATCATGAGTAAAACTTGATGCAACGTGCCGACGCATAGGACTCTATGCTATATGATCACAGTCCGTTAACAATTCAATGACCTTTTTAATAAAATTTGTTCAAGATGTCATGATATAAGCACGCTTCAAATAAAGCAGGCAACAGACTATAAGTACTAATTCTTAATTAAAAACGGCGACATGCAAGACCTGCGAAACAGGCATTCATATACACGAGTGTATAAAGATACAGGCGTAGTAAGTTTACCTCCTCGAAGAACTGTTTAACCTGGGCTTCAGTCAGCTGTCCGGGTTTTTTCTCTGTCGGTTGTGGAGGGATTGTGATGAAGGGGGCAGGATGAACTTCATCCACTTCCCCTGGGAACCTAGCCTTTATGTCGTCACTCATGCTCCTCCACACGCTGTTGTAATGGCTATGGGTCGATCTGGTGTTTATCTCAGGTCAAGTGATCAAGATGTGATGATATCCTCGTTACGATACTTTATCAGCTGATCATCGATTGTGTTTACAAACAACTACCGCCTTATAATTCCGGTCGCAATCGCCTTAGTCATTGTAAGCCTATTGTGCGAGGGGCTGTAATTATTTTAGTGTTTGGGAGCAGTTCGTGTGGTATTTGGTCAGGGAGAAGTCAATGATTGGTGCTACCACCGAAGATATTGAGACTAAAATGATGAACTGGATCAGATGTATTTGTTATATCAAATCATATGGAGCTGTTCTATGGCACGCCAACTTAACTTTTAATACCCAAAAGAGATATCTCATATAGTTTAGGAGATATCTCATAAACTAAT
>JAUMHH010170504.1:0-16259 GCA_032359455.1 Chlamys rubida | reverse complement strand
ATTCAATATGTAGGTAAGCCAATGTATGTTACACACCAATGCATGTCAAAAATATGACAACCAATCCTTAAATAACAGGAGTTAAATGAATCGCTGTTCCAGTGAGCGGTTGCTTGATAAATATAATTAGTATTTCTCCCACAACCACTGTAGGTTTCCTCACTCATGACTCATTGGATAATAAACCTGCTAGGAGTTGGTAAACATTTTTGGTTACCTACTAGTGGGTTTCACTCTGGACGTGATTTCATTGGTCAATATTTTATTTATGACGTCATGTTACCATGCTTTTCTACGGCATTTTCCATTGTGACGTCATGCTCCATGGCAATAGTTTTCCCCATCGGAACACACATGGTGTATTTTCCAAAGGAAAAATGTCGCTTTTCAGATAGAATATAAACGTTATGGGAGAAACAGGTCCCCAAACTCGTGACAATTGTTTATCACGTTTGTCTAACTCTCGTTACTTAATTTTCAAATTGTAAAAGACACTCTGTAAACTTCATGTCTTTATATAATTTGAAAATTAACTAACTCGAGTTAGATAAACATGATAACCAACAATCACTCATGAGGGAACCTCTATAACCTCTATATAATAAATATCAGGGTGTCGAATCATCAAAACAACATTGAATCTCTGTACGAAAATAACATAAATCGAGGGGAAACAACAAGCTGAATATAGCTGTACGGAAATACAACCTCCATTGATACCCTCAAAAAGACATCAAACTAGCTGAATGCTGTATCGACCTTGCTGCACTTTTGTACAACCTATTTTCAAATTAGTTTAGCGTTTGGTACTTTCATTTCAAAAATCCTTAAAACATCACGCCATATGGTTTGATGAAAATTTGTCCTCAGTGGGTTCACGATGAAATACTATGTCTAGCAGGATGGTCATAAACTAGTGACGTGGACATCAATAATAGATGAACCAGATGTACACATAAATTCGTGACAAAGCCATCAATAATTCATAAGCCTTCCTCAAACGAGTAAACTAAAACAAACTACGCTACATAGAAGCTTTAACATCTGAAACAAAAATGTTGTCATGGAAAAAGTTAATACGGCTTTGCATGCATACCAATGGTATCATGAAATGGTTCATAATGCCGTTTTGTTTGTTTTGATGCATAATTTTTTACTTTTGCTTTTGTTTCAATTTTGCTTTTGTCCCTATGTGTTGACGTTGTGTTACGTTTTGTCTTTGTTGACTCTACGGTATATTTTGCGTTGTGTGTGGTTTATTTTGTGTTTGTTAACTTTTCAGTATATTGTTGTTGTTGTGTGTTGGACCTGTGGTTTATTTTGTGTTTGTTGACTCTTCGGTATATTTTTTCGTTGTGTGTTGGACCTGTGGTTTATTTTGTGTTTGTTGACTATTCGGTATATTTTGTCGTTGTGTGTTGGACCTGTGGTTTATTTTGTGTTTGTTGACGCTACGGTATATTTTGTCGTTGTGTGTTGGGCCTGTGGTTTACTTTGTCTTTGTTGACGCTACGGTATATTTTGTCGTTGTGTGTTGGACCTGTGGTTTATTTTGTGTTTGTTGACTTTTCGGTATATTTTGTCGTTGTGTGTTGGACCTGTGGTTTATTTTGTCTTTGTTGACTTTTCGGTATATTTTGTCGTTGTGTGTTGGACCTATGGTTTATTTTGTCTTTGTTGACGCTACGGTATATTTTGCGGTTGTGTGTTGGACCTGTGGTTTATTTTGTGTTTGTTGACGCTACGCTATATTTAGTTCCTGTTTGATAGATCTGTGGTTTGTTTGTCACTGTGTTGACGCTGCGGTTTATTTTGTCCTTGTTTCCTGACGTAAGATATATTTTGTCATTCTCTTCACGTAGTGATATGTTTGTTCTACTGGGTGGACGATTTGATTCCTTTATGATACCAGTGTACAGTTGCGAGGATAAAAAAAACATTTCAGTAGTTATTATTGGTCGCCGATGCTGTTGAATATTTTGAGACAAAGAAAACATCTGTACAATCGATAATAAAAAAACGGTTACGTCCAAAAAGATCGTGTTTTGTAGTTGATAATGATCTAGTAAAACAGAAAACAGATTTTCCGTAGTGAAAACACGCCAATAAACATTACTTAAATAAACGTGTTTTCCTGAGAAACAGTTATGGTATTTTAAGGTGCAATTCATCTTCGGATTATCGATATGCATTCAGAAGCTATAGACAAACTGAACACATACATGCATCGCGCGTGAGCAAAATCACCATTAACCGTCAGCTTTGATAAACATTTCAATTTAGAAACGATTAAATTAATTAATATCGATCGATTTAACCTATCCTCTTATTAAGACAGGAACAGACATCTATTACCGTGATTGACCAGTGGTCATTGCGCTAACGTCCAATAGTGACCACGCGCACGGCCATTAAATTACGGCGAAGATGAATAACCGGATTCCCTTGGGTCTGTACCCATCGCCCGTTAATTCATTACACGCCAGCCGTTTGATCCCGTTAATCACTATATCACTGTTATAATTAAGTATAACTTACTGGATTTGGGATCAAGCTTGCGATATCATGAACGTTATATTATAGTATATAATGGCGAGCCTGTCTGAGCATGTCGATGTTGGTAGATAGCAATATACTTCGTGATTTTTCCTGTTGCCTATATGAATACCATGTGCTATTCTAGGAGCGGGAAAAATCACGTTGGCACGTTTTGTTGTTGCTATATTCTGTTAATTATTTTAGGACCTTTATACTTCCCTTTTTTTTACCTAGCGCCCGTTTCTGTCTTGCATGGTTCACCATTTGTATAGCTCTCTTCTATGAGCATTACTGTACTAACTAAATCCTTCAATCCAGTCGTTCAGAACCAGGTTTTAGTGGTGAGGAAACCCGGAGTACCCGGAGAAAACCACCGACCTGCAGTAGGTACCTGGCGACTGCCCAGCGTAGGCGTCGAACCTGTGACCCAGTGATGGAGGGCTAGTGGTCGAAGACGTTCAGATGCCTTAACCACTCGGCCACCGTGGTCCCCAAAGGATTGATGAAACGTTATTACATAGTTATACTAATATTAATAGTATTCTTTATTATTAGCAATACTGTCGATGTTTGTCAGATTTGAGAAGACAAAGGGATATTAACTTCTTCATTTATTGGTATACACTCGGAGATACATAGCCAGATATGAAATATTAATTCTAGTGACATACACAAACATTACTGTCAAGATTAAGACGGAACATGACCCAGACGTGAATGGTATCATTTTCATAACAATATGACACAGACTTGGCATGGATCATACGTTAAAATTAGGTTGTTTACATGAAAGTCTGCATAATAAACTGATAAACTGCTTTAGAAACTATTGATTTGTCTTCAAAAGTTTAAAAAAAATTTGTTACATAAATATTTTATGAAGATGCCAAAAAAATGTGTACCGTCCATAATATCCGTTTTATTTAAACATTTACAGCATGTTGTTGATAAACTATATTTCGTGGTGTTTTGTACGGCTTAAAACTCAAATAGCGTTACAGTTCACCAGAATACCGATATGTCGAATAAGATGATGGTAAATGTCGGCTTTCTGCTGGAGTGAACACGTATGCATAATCAATCAGACTAAAAAACTTTAGCAATATTCCTCTTTACGATTGTTCTTAAGACATTTTCCAGTCAGCAAGAATATTTTCTTTTTGAACTCTTTGTACTGTACAGCAACCATTTGAAAAGGCAGAATAACGCCTTTGATGAACAAAAGACTTTAACAATCACGTACAAAATGCTTTTGGGTGCTTCATGACATAGATGTGCTTGCAGTTGACTCACCTTAACTAGCCCTTAAGGTTTTCGTGCTACAAAAGAAACTGAACTAACGTTTCACACTATGTGTTTGTTTTAAATGTCAGGAAATCTAACACAATATATATAATTTATCGACTATATTAGTCTGTACGTGTTCTCTACGGCCAACCGATCAGTTTGGCTCCTTACTTAATTTATTGGCTAAATTTGTCTTCGGTTCCTTCGCCCTTAAACCAATTGAGTGTTGAGCGTCTCCGTTAATCTTCACACAAACGATAAAACACTATGACAGTGTTAATCAACGTCCTGGTATCCACGACAGACAACACTTGGTAGTTTATCTTTTACAATAACCTGTAACAGTCTTCTTTACAGGCAACGCGTTCTTAAAGGAATGGTTGATGCTTATACGGTTTACCGGTAAACTTTCGTCCACTTAAATAATATGCGCACTGCGTTAATTTCTCTATTCATTAAAAGTGATTATGTTATGCTGGGTACTTATAGAGGTTGTCATGATCGATTTATCGTTAGTGCGGAGAGGGGGGAGAGGTTGGATATTAAAATCCACAGATATACTGTAATGAGAAACAATAAATTGGTTTAAAAACATGCAAATCTTCAAAATAATGAGGCTCTGTACGTTTGATGATTACGTCTAATTTCATATTTAATTGTTATTCCTCTGAATCTTAACAAATGACGCCATTGTTCTCAAATGTCACGGTGTATTATTAATTGTCTCATAAATTGAATGCACCATTTACCACGATATTATATATGTGTTGATGTCGAAACATTGAGGTTATACGTAAGAAGAATTGTCTTAATCATATCATAATAGGGGATTAGCACAAATCCCTGCCTTCTTCAACTATATTGATTAGGTTAATATCCCACACTTTTACAACTATCATATATTTTTGATTCCAGCATCGTCACTGATAACATTTCATAATTTAGATACTGATGTCCTTTGCACTTCAATTTGCGTTTCGTGTTGTACTTTATATAGTTTTAGTCCTATACTAAATGTAAGGTTTAAGTGTTAAGCACAGTAAAAACAAAACAACTCGGAAGGGCATATTTAATATAGATTCTCCTCATAAGTGTTCCTTGAGTGTTGGCGATAATACTTGGTTTCGACATGGCGGGTGTCGTCGATGAAGCAGAAGACGCTTACACTTTTGGAACACCTGGTCTTATTCCTCTTGCACTTTATCGAAAGTCTCCAAAGTTTTCTTTGCTCAAGGTTTGCTCTATCTTTTCTTTTCCACCATGTCAACTTTTCCTTTTTGCAGCGTCTTTCTAGGCACCAGTTTCACACGAGTCTGTTTATTCCGAGGGCGTTATATCCCGATATAAATGTTGTTCTCTTTTACTTCCAATTACTTTATCCCTAAGTGATATAGCGTGAATTAAAAACAACTGTCATACGGAATAGTAACTCAATCAAGATCCTATATATAAACTGGTGTACATATATATGTATGTTTCAGTAAAACAAATCAATAGCAAACAAAACAAAGAATACATTACTAGTTTTTAAATCAAGAACAATTATTCTGTCATCAGAAGTCCTTGTCTTGTAGTCAACGTAATGTAAACGACTATTCTGTATCAATATCTAGGATACTGTTTGTTTGATCAATGTTCCATGTAGTGATCTTCACAAAGCCATACGTGGTATATCCGTCAGCGTTAATACGACACTTATGTTGTATCTATCGCCTCCTCATCACTTATCTACATTGTATGTCGCCAGTCATGACCTAGTTTATTATTGCCACTGATAAAATATTAAAAGGCACATGAAATGATGCATTAATGGAAATTATTAAAAACCATGGCGTCAATATAAAGTTCAATAGGCTTTTCCATACGGAGGTTACAGGTCGCATTTGATTCTTGAATTCAGAAAATTACGGTTGTCACCAGTACGTGATTTCATATTGCAGTCTACATTATGATTGCTAGATTATTTACCGTGTTTTTAATCGTTGTTGATCTACTTACATTCCTGAATTTGACGAGACATACCATGACATATCCCTATGGCCAGTTTACGCTTACTATTTAGAGAGCTTAGTTTCACCTCAGGGGGTTAATTATGTGCTATGTTTTGGGGACTAACCAGCCCCATTTCTGTTGGAAATTGCCCGGTTCCTATTTTGTTTGAGACTCCCCAGTTCCTTTGTTTGTGAGAACCCCGATTTCTGTTGCTTTAGAGACTCCCCAAATCCTTGGTTCGGAGACTCATTGCCATTTTCTTTGGAGACTCCCCAAATCCTTGGTTCGAAGACTCATTGTCATTTTCTTTGGAGACTCCCCAAATCCTTGGTTCGGAGACTCATTGTCATTTTCTTTGGAGACTCCCCAAATCCTTCGTTCGAAGACTCATTGACATTTTCTTTGGAGACTCCCCAAATCCTTGGTTCGGAGACTCATTGTCATTTTCTTTGGAGACTCCCCAAATCCTTGGTTCGGAGACTCATTGTCATTTTCTTAGGAGACTCCCCAAATCCTTGGTTCGGAGACTCATTGCCATTTGTTTTAGAGACGGTCCAGGTCTCTCATGGCCCGTTCCTTTGTGTCGGAAACCCCTCAAATCTTTTGTTTGTAGACCCCCCACCCCCTCCCTAGTTCCTTGGTGACGGAGACTTCTCAGTTCTTTTGTTTTGTAGACTCCCTAGTTCCTTGTTGTCGGAGACTCCTCAGTTCCTTTGTTTTGTAGACTCCCTAGTTCCTTGGTGTCGGAGACTTCTCAGTTCCTTTGTTTTGTAGACCCCTCCCCCCCTAGTTCCTTGGTGTCGGAGACTTCTCAGTCCCTTTGTTTTGTAGACCCCCCCCTCCATAGTTCCTTGGTGACGGAGACTCCTCAGTACCTTTGTTTTGTAGACTCCCTAGTTCAATGGTGTCGGAGACTTCTCAGATTCTTTATTTCGGACACTCCTTAGTTCCTTTGTTTCGGAGACTCCTCAGTTCCTTTAGTTTGGAGACTCTGCAGTTCTGTGTTAGGATTTTGTTCCTAAGTAGTAACGCCCTGACATAATTATTACATTGCTATTCAACTTCAGATTTGGGCGTTAGCGTTGGAAAAATATGATCGAATTTTGTATTTTTTAAGAATGTTTTATTTCAACGCGAGTAGCCCTTTGATGCAGATATTGTTTACGATCTCGACAACGTTTGTCATGGACAGGTTTGCATCAGTGTTTTGAGTTTACGACATCTTTATCACTCAGGTTTTTATACTATAGTGAGGGAGTGTTTAATGTCAGTTTTCTCTGATAGGGAAATAATGAATGCCTCAATTATGAAAAGGATACATGTATATGTTTCAAGTTTAAAAAAGATGGCTGTAGTATGTCCTGAAACACGTTGCACGGGTATCAATATGCCAAGAGAGGGATCTATGTCTATATATATATATATTTGCTTTCGCCATCGACAACCTTCCCTTAACGATACGCATTTGTTCATCACGGCTCCGTGCCTTAATGAGTCAGTGTGGGCTCAAGGTTTTCTACAGGATTCAGTAACCTGGATTTAACAGACGTCTTTGTATGGTAGTCTGGAAACAGTGATAGGATCGCTGTATTTGCCTGAATACATGAATCTAAGGAGTAAAGTTGTGGGGAATGAGTGAAATGGATTAAAAGTGGCAAATCATGAATACGATATATCGTTTGATTTGTTGTCAATTACTTATAAATGTTATAACGAAAAATCAGAAGATCTTACCAAAATAAGACGGGAGAAAAACGATGAAGAAGAAATTAAAGCATTTTATGATTGTAAAACTGAAATACGTCTTTATAGATCCTGTTATGAAATACAAATTTTGATTTGTGTACGCAGATATGAAAACTGAAATCGCAAAATCAACCATGTTACTTTATTAATATATCTTATCGTAAGCCTTATGTTAGCGTTAACATGTAACAATGATTGGATAGGAAAGTTTTGCTCTTATTTATAGCACACAAATGTCCGAATATGGGTGGTATTTTTCTCCCAAGGTTGATATTGTCACCCTCTGTTGATTTTTGTATGACCTTTGAGCTATGATTAAGTTCTTGAATATGAACAGTGTGTTCGATATTACCTATTTATTATATGTTAACGTGTCATGTGGACAGTAGCGGTAGTCAGGAAAATCATTGACCGTTCTTTTCTTATTGGGAAAAAATCGAAATTTTAATGTTATTTATGTGCAGTTGATTGCTTGTATTACGTCTTAACTGAAATAGTTTTACTTCAACAATGTTTCTTCAACAATAGCTACAGAATTTTTATTGGGCCGCGGTTCTTACTTTTTTGACTATTGTTTAGTACCAACAATACTTTGAACGGAAGGTGTGCCATGAAATTCGTCTAAATTACTTCTTGTTTTGAGATTATCGCAAGATCTATCCGTTGGAATGGATTTGCGTTACTGATAGTAACAGTGTAAAATACATGATAGCTCTTTCTATTTCATGATCCCTGTATTCCTAGTATACCTCTGAGAAATATAAGGGCTGGGCTTCACAAACATTGAAAGTATAATAAAACCCCATTACGTTTCATGGTGCATTTCAATACAAAGCTCAACATTTTATCACCATCGTTTCATCGATATATTTTTTCCTTTAAAATCAGTCAAGAAACAAACGACTGTACCACACACGTAAACTCCATACAATTTTCAAAGAAGAATCATTATCTTCATTTGTTGTCAAATAAGGTATTCGGGATCAATTTGTGTTTAGATTCCATGCGATTTATTTTTGTTTAAAACATTCGTTTACATGAACATTTTTCTCTATCATTCCCTCAGAAATGTAACGTATCTCGTTTTATCTTAAAATATAAAGGTTGTGACTGGCTTTTCAGAAAACTCAAACAAAACATACCACAGCCTCAGCCCATGAGGACAATAAATTCCACAGTCTCGAAATACCAGGGCAAAATAAAATATACCACATCTTTAGCAAATTACACCAAAATATACCACAAAGTTAACACCATGATAAACGTTATCATACTTTTAAAAAAGCAGCTCAAAATATACCAAAAGCTTGAACAAAACAGAACAATCCATACCAAAGCGTCAAAATGCGTCATTGCAAAGGACTTATGTGTTTTCATGCGCTACAATAAACATTGCTGAACCGGAAGTAGCCGTTATTATGATGTCACAATGACTATTATTACATGTATATGTTCTTACCTGTTTCAATAAAAGGACTTCATAATGAATATTTGGTGCGAGACGGCGAATCTCAGTTACCATGGTAATACGCTGAAATGCCATAGTTCTTACTCGATAGATTCGGGAAGGGTATTTAAGAATCTGAGCGTTTAATGCTATAAATTACATGGAATAGCTTAAGCTTACATGGAGTAATATTTCAAATATACATTTTTTGTTGTTGCCAAATGTCTTAAAAGGTTTAATAAGCACTTTTCCTACTTTTGTTGTATTACTGTTTAACATCCGAATTGATACAAGATGTCACTTTTGCCACCCGTTATTTTAATACCGAATGACAAAATTTCTTTACAACGTCCTGCATATTTTCTGCGTGTCCTGGACCTTTAAAAATTAATCAAAAGTCGATTAATTCCTTTCAAATATATCAACATAGATTGCAAATAAATGGATCAACACTGTCGCAGATGCCGATAAAATATAACAAAATGCATCCGGATTATTTTCTGAATTCGCAATGCTCCTGTGGTATCAATGTCGCCTTATTATCGAGTGTTATTTTGTTTTTGCCGATGAGAGATCTGTCGATCTGTTCTCTTTACATGTTTTTCAACGGTTTTTTTTTATCAAGCATCGTTTCTTATCAGCCATCGTTCCAATGTCGACTTATGCAGATGTAATTTTCTTTAAAAAACCCTTCAATAGATTTGTTTATCCGTCATCATTTCTGCTTAGTATCTATACACAGGTATTTTCTCTGCCCTGA
The DNA here is from genome assembly GCA_032359455.1 of Chlamys rubida. Taxonomy (NCBI): domain Eukaryota; kingdom Metazoa; phylum Mollusca; class Bivalvia; order Pectinida; family Pectinidae; genus Chlamys; species Chlamys rubida. Next base: position 6,489 of record JAUMHH010170504.1, on the reverse strand, counting down.
TAAGATGGCTGTCCTGATATATAAGCCAGTGCCGGGTTGTATTGATGTAAAGTAATGTTTTATGAGGCTGTGTAAGACAAACAAAGCCTAACGCCGTTGTGCACTTGTTCGACAGAAGGCTGTATCTCCGATAATCTTGTGACGTCCGGAATTATCGGCTCAACTGTTTCGTCCTCGTACAATTATTTACATAATCTTTACAACACACTGTTTACTACACCTGGCACAATTAACCTATATTTTTAAAATCAGGAAATTTATTGTATGTTTCCGGTCTATGCATATGATATCACTGAGGTGAGTTTCAAGCTCAATAACGAGCCCTTCTTTTATCAAACACTAAATATTATGTGACGGACTACTGTTGTATACACAATCGTTAGTACAATGGTCAGTAGTGATATAACTGATTACTAATGATTTATAGTTAACAGGTATATGATTAAGTCGTACAGATAACACCTATCAGCATCTGAAATTTACGGTGGCTGAGTTGTGCATTCCGTCTTATCGCCTCGAATGGACGAGATTTGAGCGGCCACTAGCCATCCACCACTGTGTCGCGGGTTCGAGGCCTACGTCGTGCAGTCGCAAGTAACCAGCTGGTACTGGCCGTAGGTCGGTAACTCCACCTCCAAAACCTGGCACGTCCTTAAATGACCATAGCTGTTAATAGGACGCAAAACACAAAACAAACCAAACAAATGGACGAGATTTGACATCCACGAAAGGGCGAGATTAAGGACGAATTTAGTTCCGTCATGTACGAGCAGAATTATCATTTTTCGGGGTGATGGAAGAAAAGACTGGAATGAAGAAGCGATAAAAAGGACAACAAGTCTCAAATCAGTCCCCAATCGACCGGATCGACTTTCCTATCTTATCGAACTCGATGATTATCCAACTCAATGTTTCTAATATCCAACTCAATTTTTGTAAGTCATTTGAAATAGATTTTCGTAAGATAATATTGAAAGAATGAGTCAAAACAAGAATTTGCGGTTTTCGCTGTAGCCAACCTATTAAGTTAACTTAACATTAAGCAGTCGAAGTAACGTTATATGCCATTCATGTGTTTTACTCTATTTTGACGTTGTACTTTGTATTATCTTGCGGTGTTTGTTCATGATATAATAACTGGAGGAAATCTGTCAACGACAACCACCCCCTCCACTCCCCCCCTCCACCCCCCTCCACTGCCCCCCCGGTATTTGGCATGGAAACAACGAAAAATTCCTAAACCATGTTCAATTAGATCCTAAATATTTCTACATGTGTGTTAGTTACTTTGACTTGAACTCATATGATTCGATTTACCTGGCTATAACGACGGAATAGACAGTGACATCAATAAATGACCAGCACAATATGTAGGGCGTAAAGTAAATGTGTTGAATACTCTAGCCTGAATCGCTACATGTCGGCTACCGTACAGTGATAGATAGGACAAGAAGATAGTTTGACATTCATCGCGTGAATGCTGATGACAGGTGTCGGTATCAAATCTCGCGGGACACAATATCGTCTGTGACGAGATTTTCAGAATTTATGACCAATCTATCCATGCGGCTGTTGTAGCATAAGTTAATGTCTGTCTGTAAGGATATACCAATATCACCAGTGGAAATATTTATCACGGAAAAGAAATAATCGGATTCCAGCCTGAAATATTTAGCAGACGACCCGAGATTTATACAGACATTTTGGTGACAGTGTATCGGTATTGTGGCAAGAAAATTAACCAGTTATTCATATGTACAATGTCTGTAATATAATCTGACCAACAGCTTTATCAAAACCGATCAAGATTATGCCGACATGAAAAGACATATGAGGATAACAAATACTAGTGTAAAATCCTAATGGAGGTCCTTGTAGCTGAGATGTCTATAAAATATTACTAGTTCATGTGATCCAGAATTTCCTTTCGATGTAACAATAAAATGACAAAAAAATGAAGTGGCAAATATCTGCTTAATGACATACTCATCATTCCATAATCCTTAAAACTATCACGATTGATGTCATTTAATACTAGTTCCATTTGAGAAACAATGTCATTGTCCTTAAAAAATGACTTCTTCATGACACATGAATACCAAAAATATTGTAAAATTGTACATAATTCATTCAAATCAATTCTATATCAGAGTTTATGTGCTGTCAAATGGTTTAAAAATATAGTATAAAAGATGGGCTGTCTGTGTGACCATAGCAACGCATTAAGTATTGTACTTTGTTAGTAATAAATACACCTTTTAAACATATCTATCGAACTATGTGATAAATAAATAGCGTGAACCATGTGGTGTTATTCTTATCAGTGACACTGGAGTGCTTAAACAACTGTTACACTCGTCCAGTATTGGGACATTACGAAAATTACCGGAAATGGCCGACTCCATTACCGGAAGTAAGATTATAACACTTTTATGGACCAGATGATAGGTATCGGGAAACGCTGGCACGTTCATTTAATGGTTATATTGGTACGAATCACGAAGTCCGCACTGGATAAACCAGATGTTTTAAACACCATTGATAAATTCTATGCATATTTTTTGTATTATTCCGATAAGGTATTGTTATTGACTGTCGTCTGCTGCGATGCCGGTCAGAGATTTCGGATGTCATGGTTTACTGTGATTCTATATTTTATGTCTTCCCCAATCCCACTTGGAAAGACATAATGTATAACAGGGCGAGTTAAATAGCATAAACACATACATGTGAGATTGTATCATATCTAAAGTATGCAAACGCGCTTTGTACTCAAGCCACCTTTGTTAAAATAGCTAGGTCGGGAAACGGCTTCGGGAAATAAACAGGTTCTAAATACAGGTTCTAAATACATGTTATTTCCGACGAAGCAAACATTTTCAGATGGAATGAGAACGAATATAAAACAATCATATACTATATATATGATTTACTGAAATATGTACAAAAAACAACATTTTATCATAACACAGATTTGAAAAAGGAAAATGCCGCAATGTTTCACCGCGCAAGCATGACGTCATATAATTGTTTCCAATGGCAACACACTACGAACATCGTCCACGTTATATATTAAAATGAGAATGATGGTTTTTTTCACCGAAAAAACCCACTAGTCAGGTCATATAAGAAGGAATTTGTCGCCGTAAAGACTGGCGGAGTGGAGGGAGAACTTGATTTGCGATAGCGAGATTCGACTGTAAACAATGTCTTAATCGGCATGATGTATGCCCTGTCTGAGACATACATTCTAACTGATTTGTTCTCAATTGACATTTTCAGAGAAATATTACAAACGTATTCAGCACTTTTCCCTCCAGTGGGTATATACTTTTTACCTTAACTTCACTACCCAGGTAAAAGAAATGCTAAATGTGGATGGTACTTACATTTCATCTCAAGGACTATCTCGATATAACGAGAAGAAATGTCTACGGGGAACAGACATTAAAAGAGTTTATCTTCTCTAATATATTGACACGCAAATAAAAGGCGAGTTTCTGTCGTCCAACACAACTCCCAAACAACACCGTTGGGTCACAAGGTGTCATGAAAAATATACTTGTTTCAGAAGATTTCCATTCGATAGGTCAGTAAATATCATTTTAAAAAGACAACCGAAAGTAGGAGGCTGTGCTTATTGCTTTAGTTCAAGATTAAATGTAGCTGAAAAACTCCTATAAATGGTACAGTAGATAACTTATTTCTCCTTAGCAAATTGTATTGTGTTTTGTGTATTGCCAACATGGTGTGTATTGTATTTTGTGTATTGACGCTTTGGTGTGTATTGTATTTTGTGTATTGACGCTTTGGTGTGTATTATGTTTTTTGTATTTACGCTATGGTGTGTATTATCTCCTGTATATTAGCGAATTTATGGAATGTATTATTTTTATGATGTTTTACACTTTTGGTTTGGTCATGCATTTGTTGTACTGTGTTGTTGCTATGGGTATGCATGGCATTTGCTTGCTGATGCTGTGGTTTTACAACCTTACCCCTCCTTTACGAAGTGTAGAGGGGATATACTGGAATCGGGTTGTTTTCCAACCATCCGTCCTTCTATCTGTCTGTAGACACAATTTTGTCCGGACAACTCAAAACTCCTCCTCCTAGCAAATGTGGTAGGCATATACATGTACAAGTACATCTTGCGATGGTATACTGTCAAGTATAAAACATAGGTCACTGAGAATGCTGGAATGTCAAATACACTAGTAGATCGATCATTGTGACTCTGCTTTCACCATTGACATTATCCTTCGTAAATTTTTCTTGTGAATATCATCTTTACCATTTCACATGGAGTAGCAAGATTAGGTATGGAAGTATGTCCTTGCTGGCGGAGCACTGGCGGAGCACTGAGTACAAGAAGTTTGTCACTGTGGCCTGGATCTTGAGATAGGTGTACGGCTCGGTGAATAAAGAAAGCATGCATTGCCATAAGGATTATGGACTGCCTTTCAACACTTTGCTTTGTTCATTTAAAACTTTTCGCAGAAGAACTATTCCCACAGTACCATTCCTATTATTCTACCATGACAACCAGTATGCAGATTCAGATTATTTAACCATTACAGAAAATATAGAACAAATATTTATTTATTTATTTTAATAAGTTAAATAGGAATATATGTTAAATAGAAAAAAAAACCACTAGACTTTATGGTAATAATTTCCAGTGTTACTAGTCAATGTGGGAAATCCTAGTCTTTTATTATTCAATATGATGAGTAATAGTCAATAGGGCTTGCAGTTTTCAGAAACACTAGTATATCTGGAGATTTCACTAGACTGGTGGGCTGCCATTAATGTCTAGCCTAGGCGAGATCCTGATGTATTCGTATCTTTATAGACAGTAATGGCGTTTTAGGCGTATTTTACCATTGCAGGCAATAAAGCGTTTCAGAGTTATCTTGACTTTACGTTAATGTCTCATTACAGATACTGTAGTTGTTGTTATCAGAGTAGCTAAAGAGTAAAAAGAATATAATAGAAAAAAATACAGGGTTAATTCATACTACCTATGGGCAAAATGTCATGTAATAATAATTACACTATGCATATGATTTAAGCTCAAAAAGTATATAACGAAATGCTCTCTTATAGAAAGTTATTGATATATTACTGTCGGTTTAATTTCAGGTTTCGGGACGATCTGAAAAAAATTGCCGCTACCATCGAAAACAGAAACAAAGAAAGACCAACTCCATACCATTGGGCAAGTCCAAAATATATTCCAAATGCTATCAGCATCTAGATGAGAGATTCTGAAGACATCTATACTTGTGGAATTGCAGAAAGACAGTTATATATCATATACGATTTAATCAGACACAATGCTTTTAGCAATTATTGTTCAATTATACTCTCTTTATTATAGGTTACCACAGTGCATGCTATTATTCGTGTATTCTTTTTACTGCCTGTTGATCTTTGTGACCGGTTTTGTATATATATATATCTGTTATCGACTCGCTATTGAGAGGAGTGTGCCTACATATACGAAATTGGTTGGCTATGGGACCAGTTGTGTATGCATATATATATACGTTATTGACATTCTATGACACCTTTTCACATTGTGTATACAGTACCTTCGTTTTCGCTACGGGACAATTTGTTGTATATGTATATACCTCATCAACACGCTACCGGGCCAGTTTGTTAGTATGTATAGTACCTTTTCGCTATGAGACCATTTGTTGTGTATGTTCATACTTCAATGACACGCTATGGGGCCCGTTTTGTTTGTATATACAGTACCTTTTCGCTTTGTGACTAGTTGTGCATGTTTACGCGACAGTCTCTCGCTATGGGACAGGTATTATGTGTATATACTCCACTGGGACTGAATGTGTAAGTCATGCTATAACCTGACTAAGCGACCTCATATTTGGTATTCTTATCATAACAAGATTCTATGAGGACGAGAACTTCTGCAAAAAGTGAAGCATGTTTTATAAACAATACGCATGACGGAAGGTTATTAGCGAGGGAAAACAATGTTGTATTTCATCTGGTTTTAATTTACAAACATATATTCATATACATGTTTCATACCATCATAGTAAGCATATACTCAATATATTGAATTGCGATATGTAGGGCATATATAATGATAACTGTAACTATTATGGGGAGGGGGGATAGAAAGGAAAATATCCACTATACTATGACATATTTAAATGGTTTTCATATATAAAAGAATAAAGTTAAGAGAATAACAAGAGAACACAATGATGTATGGTAAAATATGGAAACGAGAAAGACAAAGGGAAAAGACATAGGACATCTGTCAGTGTATCATACAGGCTAATTGACCAGAAAACATGGGTTTTGTATTTAAGTCAATACTTTGCTTAACTTTGAATCCATCAACTATAGAACTGGTTTCAGACAATTTCACTGGGTGTTCGATTTTTTGGTATTGTTAGGAAATTAAGTACTATTTCAAAACTTGTCAGAAAATTGTCTTCCTTTAGTTCT
>JAUMHH010170493.1:0-16261 GCA_032359455.1 Chlamys rubida | reverse complement strand
CACGTAATACCTGTACAGTTGTCTAGCTGTGACTGTGTGTAATACCACGTAATACCTGTACAGTTGTCTAGCTGTGACTGTGTGTAATACCACGTAATACCTGTACAGTTGTCTAGCTGTGAGTGTGAGTATACCACGTTATACATGTACAGTTGTCTAACTGTGACTGTGAGTAATACCTCGTTATACCTGTACAGTTGTCTATCTGTGACTGTGTGTAATACCACGTAATACCTGTACAGTTGTCTATCTGTGACTGTGTGTAATACCACGTAATACCTGTACAGTTGTCTATCTGTGACCGTGTGTAATACCACGTAATACCTGTACAGTTGTCTAGCTGTGATTGTGTGAAATACCACGTAATACCTGTACAGTTGTCTATCTGTGACTGTGTGTGATACCACGTTATACCTGTACAGTTGTCTAGTCATGACTGTGTGTAATAACACGTAATACCTGTACAGTTGTGTGGATCACTGTTGATGAAGGAATGTTAACACACATTCCAGACTGGAGTTTTTAGATGTGGTATGCATGGTCCGGGGTTTACTACGAGATTATACCCGGTTTTATGGTTTGATGGAGGGGACGTAACTTCACATTCCTGTGCAAGGACTACGGTACATGCACACTATCTACAGTAGGTAGACGGTGATAGGGCTGTAGTCCGACTGTATCTTTCTACTCGGAAATTCTCTTTGAACTGCCGAGCCGGTACATCACATGCATTTCCTTACAGGGTCATCACGTGTAGATTTACACGTGCGTTTTGCAGCTTTACAGATATGTATTGGTTCATCTGTTCGTTGTCTGGGTCAGTAGCCGGTGTGATGATGTACCAATGTGACCTCTAAATGGGATATTTGGTCAAAATAAGACTATAAAACTCAGTCAATTACCGTAAATTTGTTTCCTAACGAAAGTTTACAATGTACGTTATAAATTATGAGTTAAATCCTTCGTTTATGTCTCCTTGTCGTCCCCGACTTGTCTACAATGACATGATTGACAGCATACAGCTTATAGCTACACTCAAGTTTACATATAAAGTGTCCAGTTTATGACCACTGCACTAAAATGGTCGTACAGGTCTCGCCGTCAATGTCCACTCCGTGGTCATGTTCGGTCAGCTGCAAACGATGTACATTGTAACGACACGCACACACAGCGTTGTCAACGGCAACCGCGGACGGATACCTGCAATGTCGGAATGGCTTATCGAGGCATATAGTGCAGTAATGCTTAATTCATGTGTAATGCAATAACAAGAAAAAAGGGAGAGAAAACAGTGTTGTTATGTTTCGGTGGGGTTGAGGGCACACATTAAATGTAATATAAGATAGATGTGTTTCCAATTTTTAATACCAACATGAATTAATTTACATTTCGACAATATTTTAATCATGCATAATAGGTGTATTGAATAACTCCAATTATCTTCAACCTGTCGTCAACATATATATAATGTGATACATAGAACGCTAAACGGTGCTGTGGTGATACTGCGTCACATCTAGTACTAGTGATGATACTACAAAAATTATGTGGAAGATGAGATGAATTTTATACTTCTTTGTCCAGCTTATTCTGAGTTAAGAGATACATATTTAAAACAGCATTAGCATCGACATCCTAGTGTTTATAAATTGATTGAATTTTGTTCATGTAAAAATGTAAAACTTTAAGTAAACTCGGTAAATATTTATCGCATGCAACTGCCATAAGAAAAATGCCCTTGTGGGTCAGTAAACATTTATATGTTAAATGTGAACCATGAATAATCCTCTGCCATCTTGTATATTGTACTTTATTATGAACCATGTGTGATGTAATTGTATAACCTATATGCTGTATTGCATTCGGTAAATAAAAAAACTTGAAACCTGAAACTTGAATGAATCTATCAGGGATCATTTTTGTCTGTCACACAATTTAATTCCAAACGATGGCGGTGTCATTACTACGGTAGTAATATGTAATCAGTCGCACAGGGACCTGCCAATTTATTACAATCTAAACCCCTAAAACATGTAAAATTAATCTGAACACCTTAGTTTAGGTCCAAATATTCTGAAGCTGATAAGTATCCGTTTCCAATAGCGGTCGGTAAGCGCTAGCTGTCTTAGTTGTATCGAAGTTCCACTGTATAACCTTTACCTGTATGTATGAATTATGATATTATGTCTATATATTTTTACATTTGGATGATTGATCCCTGCTATGTTACTCTATGTTTTTATAGTGTGTAACTATATACTTGTACGATGTTATTATGATATATGACATTATAACAAACAAATTGACTTGACTAGTATGTATCATAATTATAAAATGTACGATTGAGTACATATTAATAGTAACGACGAAGTGATTGTAATAGGTGACGTTACCGCAACAATGTCTATTAAATACATAGATTTCACTACAAACATACATACTATTTCAATTAAATATTCATTTAAAATTAATTTATATGAGTAATTTGTGGCAAATAACCTAGCAGGCAGTAAAGAGAAATGACGTCTGTAAAGGGACGTATCTGTTATTTGTAATGTAATTATAACAAACGGACGTCAATGTCGTTTAAAGGTCAAACTCGTAAACCTTCATCAGAGCCAATCACAATTAACTGTATCGCTCCAGCAACAGGTATCTATGGCAACTGATCAATACATAATTCAATAAACAATGTTTATTCCAGTACCTCGTACAAACATGATCTCCAACCATGTCAAACTGTACGTACTATAGTTTTGTATATTTCTGGGTAAACCTTTTTTAAAATCATATGTTTACGATTTGTTGGGTAATTTCAGTTAGCAATTGGAAACAGAAAGTTATTTCATGAATATCTTGTTTCAAATGATGCATTTATAAACAAACCCATCTTCGCTATAGCCAAGGGTTACGATCCGGTACGATCCGGTACGATCCGGGCTACCTATAACCCTTGGCTATCGACGATGAATCACAATAATCTTAAGGTAGAAAGCCCCAGCTCTTTGTTTTGAACATCTAGCGAAGAAGATTGTCAATTTGTTAAGCATTTCTCTGAATTTGGGTTGTTTGTTAGTTTACTATAAGAAAGAGTTATATACGATAGAAATTACGATTTCCTTTATCTCAAAATCACCCCATCATGGAAACTTCGTCTCTGTACCTCCTTATTACATTGTATAAAGCAGGAAGCTTATCCACTGTGGTACCGGTCATGATATTTGTTAATGTTTATTCGTTTCTGCTACATTACTGGGAAAAAAATAAAAAAATACTCTACCTTCCTAAATGACCTTTGACCTGAAATGTTATTGTACATGAAATAATGTTAAGGAAAATAGCTGAACAATGAGAGAATACAGTATAAAAGTGTTGGAACTCTCTACCTTAAGGCCAGTATACAGTAGAAAAGTGGTAGAACTCTCTACATTAATGCCAGTATACAGTAGGAAAGTGTAGAGACTATCTACCTTAAAGCCAGTATACAGTAGACAAGTGGTAAAACTCTCTACAGTAAGGCCAGTATACAGTAGAAAATTGGAAAGAATCTCCACTTTAATACATTGACGTTAAAGCGACAGTCAATGTTTAGGGCAAACTTTTAAAAGTTTTAATGGAATCATCCGTCCAGCAGACACATTTTGCCTAACGCTTTCACTAAAACCGTTCTGACACGTTCACACACCCGACAGGCCGTTCTGACACGTCCAAACACCCGACGGTGTTGCTGATCGACCGAGACAAATGCTATTTAATGACATTTCGTGAAGTGGTTGGGTCCGTATTTGTAATTTTGTTCTGTTGTTACATTAGAATAGCAGAAGTCTAGCAATTGGCACGTGCTTTGTATTTTAATATTATGTTGTATAAACTATTATTTTGGAGGTCACGTTCTGTTGCTGTTACGTCATTTGAAGGTCATTTTCTTGTGACCTCTGAGTAAGACAATTTCAAGTATAATTTTCTAGTGGACTTGTATTGTTTTGGAGATGAAGTTCGTAAACGTTAACCACTCAAAACTCATTCACGTAATATATAACACCATGTATAACACTCACGCTGTGTAAACGTTAACGCCCTCGACCTGTTATACAACAGTTCACGATGTGTAACCTTTTACGCCCCTACATGTAATACAACACATTCATTGAAACATATTTTATTGCCAACGGAAATTTAACGAGGGATTAGGCATACATTAACATTATAACAATGATAAATGGTAAAACATGAAGTAGATATGATATACTCACATAGACACACAAATACACAACATAAAAACACCATTCAAAATCTGTTGCTGGATTTGATAAAATGATGCACACGTCTAAAAACAAAAGTATCAAGGTCAACCAAAAGATATGACCTGACAAACAAAAGAAGCTATACACTAACTATATACCTAAGGCATTCAAATTTTGAAACACAATACCCCGTTCATTGCCAACAAATGTTCACACTCATAGACAAAGTGAAAGCCATTCTCACATGGATGTCCGGGTAGTTGCAAACTGGACTTCCGACATGATTCACTCTATACAGGTCATTTTAAAGAGAACTACACTTGTGCCTAAGTTAATCATGTATAATAATCCACTTCCGTTTTCAAAAACTGAAGTAGACAGATGGGATGTTTGTATTATTTAAGATAAGAGATTTTTGAAAGTGTGTTGTACGTTGACATCTTCCACACCAGTAACAATACGTACATGTAAGGGGATCACTTCCTCACTTACTCCACGCCTCTTGACCGACTGCAGATGCTGGGCGCTGAATCACAGCACTTTTAATACTGTAAGGGGCGTTTGGTTAAATTTTGTTTAACGTCCTATTAACAGCTAAGGTCATTTAAGGGCGTAGGTCCCACCGTCTTCAGTCATATGACTAAATAATTTGAAAATGTGACCATGAGACAAGTAACATGAACAAAACCTCGTGACCTCAGTAATCCTATCATCGGACCTTTTGTCAGTAAGTGCGATGTGTCAAAGGTCACAGTCTACACTCTAGCGATGCGACAACGATTGTTGTCTGACGGCCAGCCTGTGTTTAAGTGAGGTGTGGTGCTATGAATTCGGTATATAGGGGTTACTGACTTTTTGACTTAGAAACTGTGACTCTGGGGCTAATACAGAAGGTAACGGTTACGTTATGAACTGACAAATTACATTGGGATGAAAGTTTGCGGGTACTTTGTACGGGATTGAGCATGCGCGGAAGAAGAGGGGTGAGTTATCGTATTTCCGGCTTCATATATATATATATATATACAGGCCATACGTAATGTTTCCGGAGTGACTTTCACAATTTTAGGCTCGTTTTCAAATGAGTTTATATTTCTTTCGTGTGAATGAAATGAAACTATAATTATGTCATACAAAAATGAAGCATGATCTGCCCCCCTTTAACTAACGGGATTGATTAATTTGTTTAAAAAATATTTTGGCGGAAGGATATGGTATATTGTTGGGCCCCTGATCATTAATTTCAGGGTTATATCATAGTACAACGGGGTTAGGTTGACGTAATTAAAATTATCTTTAAAAATGCCGGTCATGAATACTTTTCCAGCTCGCCACAAATGTGTCTTGGATAGCTGAACAAAACCTATAAAGGTCAGGTCTCGAGCAAAATTGTATAACAGTGTTCAAAGGGTTTTTCTTTGGTAAGAACATATAGGGAAATTAATTGTGGTCTGAGGTCTGCATAACTAGTGATTGGATGAACCGCTTTTCAGACGGAGGGGAATGTTAAGCCTAATCTAAGTGTTTCAAGTGAGAACGTTAAGTGTTTATCTGTCTCTTATTCAACACCTTTTATCAACCTCGAGTGTTCGTTCTCGAGTACCAAGTTTAGCCGGCACACCACGTGTAAAGTGGCCACGATTTCATATAACAGGAACAAAGACTTACATAAAACAATCGTACCTCAAATTAGGTTTGGTTTGCAATATCTAACTTCCTATTAACAGTTAAGGTCTGTGAAGGACATCCATCCTTGTGTGCAGGAGGCAGTACACTATTAATACTCCTGGGCCCGTATTCATGAAACCGCTCTCATGCTCAAACTCAGATCCTATGTTCAAACTCAGATCCTATGCTCAAACTCAGATCCTATGCTCAAGCCCATTTCTTGTTCCGGTGATGAACACATTTAAACTTAATATTTAGTCTATTATTTGGAAGAATGTTGGAGAGATTTCAAGCTGAATGCCGTTTCAAATGTTACACATTACATTTTATCGTTTCGACTTAAGCGAGGTACAAGAAAGTTGGATTGAGCACAGAATATATGCTTGAGCATAAGAACGGTTTTATGAATACGAGCCCTTTCTGTGCAGAGGGCGTACTGTAAGTAATAGAGACAGTATGTTGGTGTATTTGCCCCCTTGTGACAGCGCGGATCTGATGCCGATTGTATAGTTCTACCTCGCTGAAATACAATGTCAGATTCGAAGACACAAAAGCGCAGTATTTCACCAGGCCCCATTACACTGACAAATTGTATACTAGTGGTAGCGCTCAGCCTTAATGCTGAACGTTTAACGGGGAGTACTAATGTAATGGCTGTGTGTACCAGTGTTGTATTTCATGTTTACGTAGTGGGGTGGTGTCAGGCGAGGTGTTACGAAGTAAAAAGACGAAGAGCAGAAATAAAAGTAGAGATATTACAGGGAAACATAAAACCCCAGCAGTCACAATTACTGCGTTGTACACATTATTGTCACCAAATTGCCATTATATAACTGTCACGACAAAGGCATCTTACGGCCATTGTTGGCGTGTATTTTAACTGCATTCTCATCTCGGTAAAATAGGTATGTACTGAAGGAAATCATGTTATTGGAATTTCCTTTCCCGTACAAAACATCTCCGCCAGGAGAATTCGATTATAAAGTGGAAAACAAATTGGTAACATTTTTGATAATGTTTCACTTATTCTATTCCCCACCTCTTATCGATAAGATCGGGGAGCTTAATCACAGTGTTACTAGCCATAGTATTTATCTTAATGCTTTTATGCAACAAAAACTTAAATACGTTTCAAAGTGTTTAATCGGCACAAAAAGGACTGCAGACACAAACTGTCTTTGTATAAATACATGTAAAACGTAAATTTTACAGGAAAAACACTTTTCAAGACTAGAGTAGATCAATTGTTAGACTCTTTAAGACAAGCTACGACAAGTTTTCGTCACGGACAGGATTTTTAACATATCCGAACTAATCGGTAATGCACTCAAAAGCATACCACAGGGACTTGCAAATTTGTTACAGCTTAATTTGGACCTAAACTAAGGTGTTCAGAGTGATTTAACATGTGTTGGGGGTTTAGATCGATTTTCGGTAAAAATGCCACCCCGATGCTTATTTATATATAATATTATAATCATTGGATGGCATTTTTACCGAAAGTCGATCTAAACTCTTAAACCTGTAAAATAACTCTGAACACCTTAGTTTAGGTCCAAATATACAGCTGTAACAAAGTCTCGTGTCCCTGTGAAGCATACCACACAGGGCATTGCGATTTCCAGTCGCGCTGTGTCGTATTCTGTTGTAAGTTGTCTTATCTGTCAGTGTGACTAGGGTCAATGCTTTACACTTAGTGGGGACACGCACACCCAGACATTTACACTTAGTGGGGACACGCACACCCAGACATTTACACTTAGTGGGGACACGCACACCCAGACATATAACTATCAATGCCACTACAACGTCCGAGCTCTAACCAGTAAAACCACTACAACGTCCGAGCTCAGACCAGTAAAACGACTACAACGTCCGAGCTCAGACCAGTAAAACCACTACAACGTCCGAGCTCAGACCAGTAAAACGCCCTCTTTCTTCACTATCAAGCTGTTACACACGTCTAAGGTTGTGATTGTTTCGTCAATACGCGCGTGACAAAACTGTACCAGTACAATTTTTATATTTCTTATAAACGTATCATCGTTACAATGATACCCAGATACTATGACGTAATGAGATATATTTTAACTGTCAATACTGCCCTTTTGTGTAATAAACTATCAATATACGCCCGCATCTGGTGATATCGCCCGCTTCCGAATATGTCCGCCCACACCCGTGTCTATAATGTCATTTTGGGAATTAACTTTTTTTTATATTTTGCGCGAAACATGAATGGAAAATAATAATACTGAACACACAAATTATAAAAAAACACACAAAAGGAAAGATAATTCGATAATTAGAAAGATAAATCATAAGTTAGGAAATATGTAATATCAAAGTTTAAATCTGTACACAAACAATGTACGTATTAAACGTGTCTCAACGTTTAAAGACCGACTGGTCGAGTGTCATAATCAATTAACAATCTTGTCTCATTGCTGTACAGTAAACAATACAAATCGCCCACCCAGTCATAGCTTACATATATATAACAAATGACCAATTGGTCTTGAAACGTTGCGACACGTTTAATACGTACAATGTTTGTGTAAAAAGTAAAACTTCGATATCTAACCAAGGTTTGTAAAATTTAACAGTGGCGACACAGGGGTGTTATCGAATGTTTGAAACTAGTGTTCGTATTTTTAGATATTGTTTGTAAAGCAAGGGTCGTTGTGTTTTACGTCCTAAACGGTCATTAAATAACGTACTAGGTTTTGGTGATAGAGGAAAACAGGAGCGCCCGGAGAAAAACCACCGACCTACGGCCAGTACCTGGCGACTGGCCCACGTGAGCCCAGGGGTGGAAGGCTACTGATATTTAATAGTCAGACGCCTTAACCACTCGGCCACCACGCCCCCTCGCAACGGAATGTATGAAGTGTTATGCTGCTCTCATACAACGTCCGAGATTTCGCCGACCTATGTCAGGCGCGCGTGACTTTGCAGGACCATTGAGTCTACTATTTGTAATTGTACCTTGTTCCTCTCTGGGACAGTCATGCATATGTATCACAGCCGTTTATTGGACAAGTTTACATCTATAGTTATAAGCGTTCAACCCCTCATTAACGTGTTAATTAAGGGCATACTGGGCCACATAATATGATCATTATCTGGGTTTAACTGTAGGTATTGCAAGTGTTTTTCGGCAAGAATATTAGCAATTTTATATTATAGTCTTACAGTGGGCTGTACAGATTCTGGGAGAGTGGAACAGGTGCGCCGTTTCTCTTGAGAGTTATCGGCCTTCCTTTGAACGTTTCCGTCACTCTGTATTTACAGTAATTATGCTATGGTTAAGTGGACAAAGTTCTTCCTCATTGCTACGTTAACAACGATGACGTAGATTCACTGGAATGTCGGGGAAACACTCGTGCATCATCGCTTAAAGTAGACGTTCCCAGCGTTTTGTGTCGTATCTCCAACGAAGAAGAGTTCCAATTCATTCCCTTTTTTACGGACTTCGAGTTGCGTGCCCATTTTATATAAGAAAGAGTATCATATAAAAAAGAAGTGTTTATTCATCCAAAATAGATTTCTGCAAAGGGTATTTGATTATAAAAACAATACTGGAAATAATTTAAAAATGTTCGCACTTACTAATAGACTATTAAAAAATATATTTTTTTGAGTTGTGGAATGTAAAAAGAAATAAAAAAATTCCGACAATATCATAAACATATATATTTTGTATTGAGAAGCAAAAACATTTTTTTTTTTTATTATTTAACAGAAAACATGATATTTACAAACTAAGTTATATATTGCCATAGGTACATGTAACATAATGAAGAAAATGCTGGATTAATGATGAAATCTCCCTGTTTTGATAACTTCTGTGCCATCTCCACCCACTCCCAGCAACCCTCCTACCTCTCCATTTCAATGTAGAGGATAAACTATTCCAGTAAAAATCAGAGATCAGTCTGTGGGTACTTTGAAGTTTTCTTCTTTATTTTAATCGCGTACCCTGGCACACACTCATGCTACATTGTGGTCTCAGCAGGAAGTGGCTCCTCACCACTCGCATCTACAGCTGTATTACATACGAAACTAACGCCGTTAATTGTATTCCATCTCACGGGCAATGTCTATGCTTAAGATAATGTGTTCTTACCTATAGCTAAATGAAGATTTTAAATACATTATGTAAACAGCATCTAATAGAAAGTACGAAAATTACACTAAACATTTATGTCAGCTCTTGGTCGTTCGAAACTAACGTTACAAAAGGGATAGTAGTGATGACAAAAAGCACTTCTCACGTAGAGACTATTGACATACCGATGTCAGCTATATCTGTATCTTGTAGATAGTTACTGCTAGCTCTCTGTGTATTTGAGAAATGTAGCTTGGAACATTTTTAAGAATCGGAGAAATAGGCTTCTTCATGTATATCAGCACAACAGTGATTTGAATAGTTCCCATTCTGATTAAAATGACTCCACGAACTTGTAAATCAAGTGATGGATCAAGATATTTGTTTGTTTTACCATGCGCTCCAGGAAACCGTCAGCAAGTCCATTTATCTGTAAGGTAGTAAAATATTTCCCAATAGTCTCGTTTTAGAAATGTTGATTTATATTTGAGTGGAAACACACCTTTTTCTATTCCATTTGGATTGATTCAAAATCAAATTCAGAATGGGGCTGGATTCTAGGCCCGAAAGGGGACTAATCTCTTACTGACATTTCATTTGATCGAAAAATTAGTGTTTAAGAATTGAAATTGTCAGGCGAAAATTTATATAATTTATAAAAAGTAGTTCGCATTACACAAACAAACCTCACATTAGTTTAACAGTCTCTGACGTTTCACCACCAATTGATGTGGAAGTTTTCTCCACAGTTGTTGAAAATATAAGCATTTACCACAACAAGGTTCCTTCTACCAAACAGTGGATATTAATGTAGATGCGAGGTGACAGTTATGCACCGGAATCCCTCGCGTATCGGTGACAGTGACGGTACAAGCTGAAACTGTTTAAAAGTACGTATAGACGTATAGACGAAGGTGACTCACAATTCAACGTAGAAAACATTAATATTCATAAGAAATTAAGCAACCATGTTCACACTTGTGTTGTACATGGCCGACATATACACGTATCAGTAGAAAGTTGGATTCGGATTTAAATGCGGAAGCGTATGTAGGATATCAATAAACAACCTGACGGGGCAGATTTTTTTTGTTACGTTCCATGTCCGCATGTAAAAGGTATGTTTGATCCTCGTGGTGCGCACTATATACCGGATAATACATACAGATACATATTTATCCTATTGGGACACACTATATACCGGATAACATTTACAGATAAATCTTTATCCTATTGGGACACACTATATATACCGGATAATACATACAGATAGATCTTTATCCTATTGGGACACACTATATACCGGATAACATTTACAGATACATCTTTATCCTATTGGGACACACTATATACCGGATAATACATACAGATAGATCTTTATCCTATTGGGACACACTATATACCGGATAACATTTACAGATAAATCTATATCCTATTGGGACACACTATATACCGGATAACATTTACAGATACATCTATATCCTATTGGGACACACTATATACCGGATAATATCATACTGATACTTGTACTTTCTTTGCGTGTAACAGTCCATGTATAATAGTCGTTCTGTCTGTTAATCTAAAATGTCTGCATATCTGTAAAGTAAATAAATATATCGATTTTATTTACTTTTCAACAACTATGAAACAAGTTATGTCAGCTTATATTTCTCACTCTTGTTGGCCCGGGTGGTAGCGCGTATGGGCTATTGGTGTGGGGTGCTCAGAGACAACACACGTTGTCGGACATGGTTTGTCACAGGCCTAGTTACTTAGCTCGAAGTCAGAGACACAACGTGAAAATTGGCATATTCATGATGAAGTGGACCTATGGACTTCATATTTTGAGAGAGAGAGCCCCATACCTTTTCACGTCCGATCGGGGAATCGAACCCGGCCGTCTTTGTGGAAGGTAGGTGCGCTATCCACTTCGCCACACGACCACCCATCTGTAAACTATTGCCCGCTAATTCCAGTAAGATTAGAGCGCATATTACGTTGAAGCTCTATCTGTCAATAATCCATCTGTAAATCACGTTGTTTGTCAATATCAGACCGCAGCATGTACGTACACTGTTGTCTATCGGTGGATCTGGGACGTCTGGATGTAATTTACTTATCTATCTGCCATTTTCAGACATCTGGATTTGTTATGGATACATTTTATTCGTCAATGTAAGATGTCTGATTGTCTGTCGAATCTTTATCTGCACACCAGACTATATATATACATTGTAGATACGTCCACTATCGACAGACGATGCTCACAGTTGGCAGAAACAAATCGATCTCGCGGGCAGAGTTGTGGCGATTTCGTTGTGGAGTGTTGGCGGTGCTATGTGTGAAAACTAGCATGACCACGTGACATTTCTTGTGTGGAAAACCAGTGCAGGTTCGGCGAAAGATTAGGCCTGCTGTATTCCACTGCGTGATCGTGCGAGGCGACAGATGTGAGCCCCTGCAGGATCGGGGGTAGTCTCTTCTTTGTTTTTTTTATTTAGGGGACATTGAAACATTCAAGAACAAAACTGTTGTATCCCATTGCATGTGTATCGTAAAATACGACTGATGTAGGGTCCCCTGTAGAATCGGGTTTTCTTCCCTGTCTTCTACCAAGGGGACGTGGAGGAGACGTGAAGGGGACGTGGAGGAGACGTGGAGGGGCCGTGGAGGAGACGTGGAGGGGACGTGGAGGGGACGTGGAGGAGGTGGAGGAGACGTGGAGGAGACGTGGAGGAGACGGAGACGTGGAGGAGACGGAGACGTGGAGGAGACGTGGAGGAGACGTGGAGGAGACGGAGACGTGGAGGAGACCAACACTGATCTGCTGCCCCCATTGCAACACTTGGGATCTGTTTCGTTTCATATCTTTCCTGTCTTTCTATCTACTTTCTGTTTCAGGGGCGGTGTCTCTCTAGGCACCCGTCCTCATATGACCTGGACTGTTGTGTCTCTCTAGGCACCCGTCCTCATATGACCTGGACTGTTGTGTCTCCCTAGGCACCCGTCCTCATATGACCTGGACTGTTGTGTCTCCCTAGGTACCTCATAGGACCTGGACTGTTGCGAGGACTTAAACCCCAAACAAACAAACAAACAAACAAATAAACAACCAAAAAATGCACCACATGACATAACGTATACGCAAACTAACATGACCACGTGTCATTGCCTGTATGAAAACTTACTTGACCACGAGACGTCGCGTGCATTACGTGTCTCTGCAATCCGCCGATAATTGACGTTCGGTCCTACAACAAGCAAAACGTATGTATATAGAATGTTCACACTGAGATAAGTAATCTATCAAACTAGATATGTGGGGGAGACTGAGGTAGGTACATAACATTCAGTAGATAACAAGTGTTCTATCCCAACACTTCTCCCCCTCCCTCCCCCACCTCCCCAATCTACAGCTATACACAACACGTATCTAGATGTATGAGTGGTTTCGTGAATATTTCAAGAGCAAGGAGTTAGAAATGCTTATAATAATTATATCGATGATATCTATTTACAGAGTTGATGATGTTTATTAAATTAAATAAACGTTTCGAATCATTTTGTTTATGAAATTTCAATGTTACCCAATTATGTTTTAGCGATAGTCGTTATTTTCCTAAACGTCTAGACTGATCATACGGATAGTCTAGCACCGTATTACATCACGGTTCGAAACCACCGGAAACAATGTTCCGCGCTATCACAAGGAGGCATGTACACCAACATACCTTGTCTCCGGCACACAAACACAAATGGAGGCACGACCTTAAATGACCTGAGCTGGTAATAGGACATGAAACAAAAACACCAAACCAAGTATCACCGAACTACAAACAGGATCTATGATACAGGACCAACAGTTAGCCTGGATGTATTTTACTTGCACAGAGAGCGTGTGAATTTCCCAATTGATTGGCGAACAATTATAAAGAGCAACACATTGAAGATCGTTATCAGCTGTTCTTCATCATTAAACGATAATTATGATTGATGTCTAAGCGAGCGTCAACTAGCGAGATGAATGTTGACTCGATTGTGTCATAAAGTTACAATTTCCCGCGATATAATAATGCCCACGATCCATTGTACAGCTCTAATTTCACAGTCGGGGAATGGCGACCTTATTGTATGCCTTAATTACAAAGAGATTTTAAAGCTATGGTAAATGTATTGCTACGCTCACGGTTTTCTTGTTTGATATTATTGTCAAATAAAAAGTTAATCAAGCTTTAAGGAGTTGATTTAGGTCGGGGAGTTTACAAGATTCCAATTTTGATACGATACTTTTCACAAAGTTTTTTCACGTGTAAAATATTGTCATCTTATATACGGAATAAAAACGTGTGTGTATGTTGTAATCGTTTCCGAGGTCTTTCTGACTTAATTTGTACTGTGCTGAAAGGCACTGCTATTCAACATTATACCTCATCTATATAGATGCATGTCTGATTGGATACTATTGATCACGTGACGGGAAATAAAACCCGACTACGTTTGATTTTCTCCGATTTCTCTCTCATTAATGTACGTATATGTATTAACCCCCGGTACGGTCGCATCCGGGCAACAAGTGGGATTTAAACAGAAATTGTCTCACAGTTGTTGTAAAATAAGTGAAGTTTCATTTTTACAAGGAAAATAAATTATACACTGTATGTGCGTCATACGAACTGATCAATTTATATCAATGTTTACTTCGACTTCCGTTTGGAAACGTTCCGTTTTATACTGTTCAATCCTACATTTATAATCAATGAACGGCGGGTTATATTGCCGATTCTCTTATCTCTAACAGCGATGAGACTGGACATTACGTGTCGGTCCTCTGCCTGGGAAACACTCATAGAACTAAGTGGTGGTCAGAACTCGAGACGAATGACCCTCTGACCGGTCACGTCGTTTGATCACTGGTGGATCCTTTCAGTTTCCAGTACGTGTATGGAAGAGCGTAAGTGCCAAACACTTGTGACGTGCATATCTGGGATTTGTCAACCACCACGACAACCTCACAGTAAAGTGAAATGTTCTACAAGTTTTCAACCAAATTATTTTTTTGAATGTTCTGATTATTTTCTAAAACACTGATATAGATATGCATTTGGTAGTTATGTTTGTCATTTCTCTCGGGACATTCTCTCCTTTGTGCCACTAACTAGAGGTGTATCCTGATGGACAACTTATCATTTACTAAACACATTGTCTGTGTCGGGTGGCTGTACGTTGTATGTGTGTCTGATACTGACATCTCGAATTAGTTTTGCCTATTATCTGTATTACATGACATCTAGGACTCGTTATTTCCTGACAGACGAGATTCAGATAGACGACAACAGGTTTTGTATCACCGTCTGTTCCACGTCTAATTATTGGAATGCGATAGCTAGTAAAACAAACCGATACAAACGGCCTCATTTATTCGCTTGACTTAAAATCCATTTAAGAATAATTTGATTTGAAATTGCATTTGATTTGATGAGAATAAATAACTGACGTGTCTATTGATTTTATGATGAGGACCGGGGTGCGGCAATCGCTGCCGGGGATTTCACTCGGATTCTCGTGTTTTTGAGGAGAGTTCCGAAGGATATCATTTTGGTGTTTACATTTATTATCCTTATGGCGTCTGATGAATGAAAGGCTTGTTCTCGAATTATGATTTTTTTATCCCATGTTTCTATGACAATGACAATTTTTATTCTCATAAACATTACAGTGTAGAATACATATATACAAATGGGTGACAATAATACATGGTGGAACAGGATGGACATTAGTATTTAGTATTGTAAATTAATTATGTAATTAATATCGGTAATAAATTTAGCCAATGATGTCAATTAATTTTGGGTTACATAATTGAATAATGTATGATATGTAAATGTGTTTGGTCTTTCATAATAATATCTGGACATATGTGTCCGCCTACTATTGAGTATTGGTTGGTGTAAGACCGTTTCCTTTTTCAGACAAACGGGATGTCCCTGTCCAACTCCCCATACATATAGGTACTGTATGATAAGAAACACCCACTGAACCGGAAGCAGTTTATTGTCATCACCATAATCATTGCCTTTTGCTCATTTTACTGGAGAGGAAAATAGACATGAAACTCGAGCGCGTGAGGGGAATTTAATTTTATGATTCCCCTCCGTGTGATCAATAATAATAATAATAATAATAAACTTTATTTATTGAGGATGGATTTACATGTTAAGCCAAAGGCTTATCTACCACA
>JAUMHH010170482.1:0-16261 GCA_032359455.1 Chlamys rubida | reverse complement strand
CTGAAAAAAACTTGAAATTTCGTATACCTATGTATTCTTCGCACCCCCCACTTTGGGCATTATATTTCTGAAAAAAAAGTGCGTAGATTACATGGGTTTTTACGGTATTAATAGACAGTGTAATGATGGATCTACTATATGTGGTCATAAAAGTTCAACATTACCTGACACCATGAGGGGCATCTGCTTTGACATAGACCTCTAGTGAAATCTTGTCATCCTTGACAAACCCCCGACTGGGATCCATAAGCTCCTACAAATAAAATTATTTTGCTATGAAAAGTATTCATGAGTTTGCAAAGAAGCTGTTGCAGGCTTTTTTCTGAATATTAAAACTGAGAAAAGGCGCCTTTGCTTATTTGATAGAAACTGTTCCCATTCTCTTGTGTAAAGATGACGTAGCTGTGACTTTGCACTTGAACATATAAACTTGACTTTTAACAGGGTTCCAGAGTTAAATGCCAGAAATATTTGTGTGAATCTTCATCAAAAAGTTTGTTGAACACTATAGTTAGGAAGCTACAGACAAGCCAAATATTGATAGACAAATAGGCAGACAGGATGACATCAATGTATTCTCAGCCAGAGAGACATATAAATATGAAATAACCTGCTTTAAATTATAAATATGTAGTTTCTATTGTAAATGAAAATATGTCCATTGTGCAGAAATATTGCCAGGATTTCAAACTGTTTCCTCTGTGAATTGTCTGTGGCCTTGTCTGCCATGAGGGATATTTGCCTCACAGTTTCTGCTTTGGATGTAGGTACTTTCAGCTGTTTTAGAAACATTTATCCTTTTCAATCTTGTGGAAAAAATTGGGATCACAATGTTGGTTTTTAAATACTTTCAACAGAAATTTCTTTTTATTTATGTCAAAATGGAAAGGTTGGAAATACTACTACAACAATTTTGCCACTAGATCTGTCACAGGCAAGAAGATACCAATATGACAAAATGAAAAACTCACATTCCAGGCCATGAAGTGACTGTAACCCCAATCATTCTCCTTGTTGTAAAAAGAATGCTGGATTTCTGTAAAAAAAAACAACCAACAATTAATAATAATTAACTTAGATATATTGGTAATGTAAACCCTAACATGTGCAAACAAAAAGAAGATGAGGCTAACATGAGTTGGACATAGCAAAGTGATAACATTTTTTAATTTGAAATATGAAAGAAAAATCAAAATGATATCCCTCTACATCAATTAGTGAAAATTTCAAAAAGTTCCTTGTAAAACATGAACATCAGTTTCAAAGCAAAATGTTAAGTCAAAACATTTGGGAAAATTACAACTTAACCCCAGAATGAGTTGGATGTATGTATTATTTATAACAGTAAGTGTGTTGGATGTTTATTTATGTGGGACATTTACAGTAAGGCCTCCTATGAATTTTTAAGGTATTCTCTAGAAATGTTTGTGCATTGACAGACAGATGATGAAATTGTGTTCAGTGGTTCAGACAAAAAGTTTTTTTGAACAGTTTGATGATGGATGGACGACGGATGCCACACTATGCCACGCCCTCAGAACAGGTTAACCAAAAATATTTCATACCACTAGCAGTGGTGGAGTATCACAATTACTCCTTTTCAAGTGTCCCCGGTCTGTATTGTAGTGGAGTATAAACAGAAATCAGAGTTTTCCCTATCTGTATTGTGAAGTATAGTACTTATACCCAAACTTTCCTTATCTATATTATAACATGTTTCTGTTGAGAATAATACTTACTTCTACTAAAGTTTTCCCCATCTGTGTTGTGGTTGAGTATTTTCAGTGTTGCTGAAGCATTGCATGACCAGGACCTAAACAAAGTATCACATATAATCAAAATAATAAGACAAGTGTAACTGTAGTTCATTTGATGCAGTAACAATACTAGTATCTCAGGGACATATTCAGAATTCTTCTGATGTATTCTGGTAACAAAATATATGAATATATAGAAATTCAAGCATTAGAAACAACATTTGTAAAGATCAATTTTCCGGGATGATGTGAAAGCGGAAAGCAAATTGTATCTTACTTCACAAGCTGAAGGAATATACATGTCATTTATCCTGTAAAGCCTTAAAAAGATCCCTAATTGCAAATAGGAATTGTTTCCTGTTGCTTATATTTCAAACCATAAAGACTTTTGTGCATGTGGAGCCAATATGACTCCTCTGTACCAAACGACTAACCATTTCAGTAGGTCTAATTATTTAAGACATTTGAAATTGGTTCAGCAGTTTAATTTTTAAAATGTAAAAAAATGGAAATCGTTGATGTACAATGGACAAAAAATGGCAGACAAAAGGAAATCACAATAGGTCATGCAAGACTTTATGTGACCAAAATACTCACGCTGAATCTGAGTCTCCATTACATTGCACAAAGAATCCTAGTGTTTTCTGATTGTGTCGCTCTGGATTTTGGCTAAATCTTGGCATTATCATGATTTTCCTGAAATATACATGTATTTTAGAAACCAACGAAAAACTTATTCATCACAAAAGCTTGAAAACAACAATCAAATGGTCTTAAAAGCTTATGAAATATGTCTGAAATATCACTCCGGCTATATGATTTTATATCAAGCCTATATAATGACTATATATCTTATATGACACAATAATATGTTTAAACACGGATAAGATCCAACTACTGCAAGGTAACAGTAAAATACATGTTCTTTTATATATAGAAAAAAATACTACATTCATCAAATTTTGTTGAACATTATTTAATCAACTCACCATGGTAAATTCCTGATCATGCAGGAAGGACTTAGTGTAGTCTCCTTCAGCTTACTGATATTGTCAACTATGAAGGAAAATGAAGCCTCTGCTCTGCTTTCATCTGCACAAATAAAATGTCAAATTCAAACAGATGAAAGCACAAGTATCACTGATGTTCTATTTTGTTTTGGCTGAAGTATGCTATCAAACTCATTGAACACTTTTTGATTGTCATGACCTATCAGCAGCCATTTTTTTGTTAGATGTGCTGCGGTCGCAAATTCTTACAAATGCATGTTCAGTCCTCTATATATATATATATCACCATAGTACTGACCCTCATCCATCTGTTGGTCTTCTTCATTGTCTTGGTGGTTGGTGGCCCCTATCCCTTGTATGTCTCCATTCACTGTGGTCAAGTTACTTTCAACTCCTCCTTCCTTACCCTCCTCTTTCAAAACAAACAGAAATAGCACACTTTCAAAATAGAAACGTTTCAGCAGGTGCAAAACCTGCCTTATAAAACAGAATTATGACAAGCTGTGATGATATTAACAGTTCACTTTTTTATATATATATATCATATGTAATATTTCAGTGTACATGAGAACATGGTATGACAGATTGACATTAAATGTTGACATGATGTTAAAAGAATACTGTTAATAAGTAAAGCCAAGTGACACCTCATTCCACATGCCGTTGTGATGTCTGATTATTTTTTTCTAATGAAACATCAGCGCAAGATGGATCAGAAAACACTGAACTGAGCCCAAAGGTGAAAAATTTACAATAACACAAAAATTAGTTGAAGAGGGATACACAATCAGATATAACCCAGATTTATGCATAATCCTAGATCTACTGTTGGATGCATCATATTTGTTCAGTAAACAGTTCAGACAGCTGTCCCTGTAGTGACAGACCAAAATTTGCAACTCCACATGATTATCATTAATTAGAGAGGTTATAGTGAAAACAAACAGAAGGTAGGGATCACCGCAGGCTGCTGTTTGATTCTTCCCAACATCACTTTTTTTAAACTTAAGAGGCCTGTGTAGGCAACATTCTTTATCTGGCCACCAGTGTACCAATTACAAGTTATAAACCAACAGTGAACTCGGGATTTCTAGGATGGTAATGGCACAGAATATCATGATCAATTTGATCAAACATATCTGGTTGCTAATTATCAAGCAGAATCTATAGACAATGCACTGATCACTGTATAAAATCTACTGCAGTTCTATTAAATCCATCATATCTGAGCTTAATTCACCAGTGTGTAATTTTCAAAGTGTCTTTAATTTACAATCCATTCCTAAGCAAGCAATGTATGTACAGTACCCAAATAAAGGAACATCTAACCAAATATAAGGTAGGTTGTCATTTGCAGTTTCATTTGAAATACTGACTTTTACAACTATTACCTATATATTCAAGTGAATCTAACCACTGCCATTTTGTCAGAATACCTTTTGCACCTTTGTGTCGATAGGTATTGAAGATATTTCGTTTCAGTTTTTTTAAAAATCAACAACACTACCATTTTCGGTATTCAGTCGTTTTGGTACAAAGATGATTTGATGATTCCCAAAAGTTATTTTAACAGTATTCTGACTTAACGGTACACCCACAGATAATCAGTGTGAAAAATTATTGAAGGTCTATGGGACTTAACAGATCTCAAGTTGTCCGAGAAGTTAATTCCTATGAAGTGTACAATTCAGTGATAAGTTTAGTAATCAACTATAATGACGGGAAAAGTATCGAAAATTCTTGAATTTGTTCAGCACCCCTGACTGTGGGGCCAGGTGAAAGTCTGGCTAGTGCTTGTAACATTTTTTCTATTTATGCTGACTGTGCTATCGAGTGATACAAGAAAAATAATGACTATTTAGCCCCTATTTAGAGTCTTAAACAGGTCCATTATTTTTATTCCGATTGAAAATAACCAAAAATGTATCAGATTCAGATGTGGATATATTATATAAAGTTAGAGAGAGAGTATATAGCATAAGCAGCTTAAAAGCACAATCAATTCATTTTCTAGCCGGTAAAAGCAACACAAAGATCAATGAATCGGTTTGTTATGAAGGGCACCAAGGGTGATGGTCTGATTTGCATCCATAATGCATGACATTGATTTGTTTGTTAATTCGAACTGAAAGTGATACTGATGCCAAAGTTAGTTTCATATGTAAAACCTGTCGAACCCTCTTTAGAAGCGTTGTCCATTTCCACATCTTGCTGTTCTGTTCCATCATTCACATGATTGTTCATGGTGTTTTTGGAGTCGTTTAAAGTGACCGTTCTGTTGTGATCTCGCCCGGGGCTTGATGGGCTTTTAGACGGGACGGTCACCTTTGCCTGTTTACTCACAATCCGCCCTATGTCTGCTGAATATCCCCGTGACGGGGATTCACAAGTAGAAAATCATGAGCGGTCTACAATGCTCATCACGAATGAAAATAAACAAGATGGCGTCGATCATTGAGGCTGATGGGATACCAATATGCGAAAATTATCAATGCGGTTTTATAAACTTACCATCATTTCTGGATACTTTGGCTGTCATTGTGTATCACTTTAACGTCTATTCTAATGTTTTAAGTGTCAATGACAATTTGAAATTATCATTTACACTTTTCCACACATTCCGTGAGGAACCGTCGGCCTTCGGCTAATTTCGTCACAATCAACAATCAGACACTTTTTAATTAGTGCGCATGCTCAAACCAATACTTCCGTCGTAAGTTGATAGGAAAGTTTGGCAGTTGTGCAAGAAAAGAGGGATTATTTATGCTGATGTGTGGTTTATATTCACATCTGTTGCTTTAACTTTGATTCTAAGTATTCAATATGGCCCACGACGAAGATAAAGGCGCCGAGAAATCATCAGAACATTGGTTAAATAGCTTTGAAGAGGAGTGTTTGGAAGAACTCGATGCAGAACCCAATATGGCGGAAACCCTTCAAGCACAGAGGGAATACGCAACACAAAAACTTTTTTTTCACTTCCAAAATTCTGCAACTTCTATAGCACAATTATACAAAGGTACTAAAGATTCATGTTTACAATATTGTGATCACATGATTGTTCTTGTTGATATAGCAATATGGTTCGTGTAAATGTTTCAGTTTTGTTTATTCGAAGTGCGTAATTTCACGATTTTCGAGAGACTGACTAAGGCGAATGAATTGCAGCTGATCGCGGCGGTCTTGACACTCACTGCAGTAAAAAATTAAACGAAAAATAGTTAGTGTGTGATATATTTTCTAATGTTTGGCATTACATAATATTAATATGTATTTAACTTTCAAAAAATTTGCATTGTCCTAAGCTTATTCTAATTTCTGAAAAATATTGGGTGTGGCATTTTTGATATGAATTAAATATGTAACTTCAGCATAACTGAATTTGATTCAAAAATCTGCTTAAAGGATGTAAGATGTTTAGCATTGCAAGATTTTAAAAGGTGCCAAAAGCTTGTAACCTCCGATTTCCCATACCTGAAATATTCTTATAATTGAAGAGAATAGAACAAAACAAATGTGATATACATGGAAATAAGACTGTCAGATGTACAACTTTTTTAAGAAATAATATAAATATGCACAAACCCAAGTACTTAAAGGAAAAAAACACCAAAAGGACGGTCTCACTGGCTGCTGCTATCTAATAACCAGAAAGACGATGCGAACTGATCTCCCAAATAAATTGCTTTTACTCCCATCGTAATTGTTAGTGGCAGATGTAAAAACGGGGTTCAGTTAGGGTACCTAAAACACTCATACTTTTATGGTTATTTTTACAAATTTTCCTGGCAAAGAAACCCATAAAACACGATCAAATTTCCCCCAATTTACTATAAAAAATCCCAAAACAACCAAGAAAAACACTGGGGAAATAATTGGTGTTCTCCGACATTATCAAAAGCCAGAATGCCAGCAAAAGTATATGTAGCCTACTATTAATCAACTTTATAGTTTTGAAGCAATTATTTTTCAGGAAATGTATGGGTCAACATTATAGCATATGAACATCAAACCAGCTGTTATTCTTATAATTACAAGTCAACCTCCTGTTTCGAGAATTCATTAAAACACTGATCAAATGGAATAATCCTGCATATGGAAATTATGCTAAATTAAAAACTGTACATGTAAACATAATATTATTTAAAGCATTAGAAAGAAAAAAGAATGTCATTCTTTAAACATTCAATCAAATAATAAAATGAGGTATGAGGGATTGTGCCTACCACTAGCCTGACTAGTGTTAAACACTCCACAGGATCAATTAAATACCCTTTTCCACAAATTAATGCCTTCCTGTAAAGTCAACTTGTTGTTTCAAAAACATAAATTAATGACTTTCTGCATTTTTCTCTTCCAGCATGAAACAGCTTCACTGAATTAATGGTTAATTTGAAACTGGAATGCCTGTTACAAAAAAGCAAAAATGCCTAAAAATGAATGACAGAAATGTGTGTGATGAGGGAAATCTTTTTCAGTTCAAGTACTAGATTGAATTGCTTTGCTAGCTATGGAACTGATTATTTTAGGTATTTTCCTCACAATATTTAATAAAAAAAAATCCCAGTTTTGCTATTCGGTAAGTGTGAAATATAATTTGAACAGAAATACATCAACTGCACAACTATGACCAATATAAAACTTAATTGCCCAGCCCTATTCCCAAATCGCCCCAAAAATATAATTGACATAAGCATAAATAAACAACAAACCTGCATGGGATCTCCTTGAATATTTCGGGATACCACTGAATGAATAGCAAAAACTACAAACGATCTCGTTTGTAAATCTGTATATAACAGTGAATTATTTCAAAATAAAATTGTTCTGTAAAGTATAATGTTAGGGAGTGCATAGTTTATTTCATGGTTTGTTTTTAAAGTTCTTATACATTTGTAAAAACACTTGTAATCATAACACCTCCATGCCAGTAGCAAACAGGCCGAAAGTCATGCTTCTCTGCTATTCTGGTATCTCATTTAGTTAGTTGACAATCATGATGAGGTTTGGACAAGATTGAAAACAGTCAGTTAATAAAGAAAACATGTCATTTGGTATATGCCAAACAGGGATTTATAATAGAATAGACAATGAGATACTTTTGTTTCTGAAGTCATACATGTACAAAACAGGTAGATAACACAATACTTGTTCAATAGAAACACTATTGAACGTGGTAAAGGATCAATATACAGTACAAAAGTAGTCTTCATGTGGTAATAGGGTGGTGTGGGCTCAAAAAATTACAATTAAATGGAAAAAATGGAGAAAAAAACTTGTTAAATTTACCTGAGTAAGACAATTATCTAGCAAGTTACCCTTAGCTATGGAATTTCTATTGCATCATACTCTAATGATAAGAGCCTTACGATTAGTTGAAATAACTGTTGTGGAGTGAGAGAAAGTTATACAGTAACATGTGTACATCTATATTATATATAATGTCCTTTGAATAAATAAGTTATATAAAAAAGATTGAAAACAGGCATGCAACCTTCCTGTCAGTGTGGTTTTTAATCAATTGTGACCGAAGTGGATAAAAAAGAAACAGAATTTTGTTAACAAATTTGATGAAATAACAAAATCATGAAGATGTACAAAAATCACTGCACTTGCTCCACAGCTAATTTCTCATTTTCATTACCCTTGATACAGTTTTTATTAGTTCTCCTTCCTATTAGGTATGGGATTCCAACCCACCCCCTCTGTTACTGTTATACCACTGGTTTTTTTTATATATATTTTTGACCTTTCTGTTTCAGATCGACACAGTGGGCTTTCATTGTTTATACCCTTTCAGAATGCTGCTGCATCTGTAACTAGTCTATATAAAGGTAATGTCCTTGTTTTAGCTTTATAATTTATGAAGAGTTGATGCTTCTTTGCAAATATTTATACATGTGTGGCAGGTTATTTCCCCAAAGGAAGTAGGAGTCAAATCTGATTCATACATTTCTTATTCCGATTCCTCAACCAAATCTGACTTCAACTTTGACACAACAGCTGATTCTTAATTATAACATGCTTTTTGCATGGTTCTCTGAGAATCTATGATCCCCCTCATCTTGATGCAGAACTGGCATGGCCCACTGTCTAGAATGTATAATTAAGATGGCTTCCTTCATCTGTCACTTGAACAGGTTTCTCCTTTTCCAACACTTTGATGTGTAGCATGATCTGTGATTGTTGCATATTTATGACCAGGTATTAAAGTGAATTCAAATTGATTTGTCAATTTCACCATCAGGCGAGTAAAGTTTACATGCATGTCTGTAACCCAAGATTGATATAGATAGGTACATACATGTATGGTAGCTATAGATGTCAAGGGGTGTATACCATTCCACTAGCCTGATGACAAGCAAGTTCTTATGTTAGACTAGTGAAATTTTTACTATTTACTGAGAACATGTATGTTTTAGCTTGTAGAACTTTTCAACATCGTTAATCTGTCTGTGGGCTAATAATCTTTAAATACTATGAAACTGTACACTCCTGATTTCAAAATAGAAAATTGGCTTTTTTGAAGACTAAAATGTTTCAACATTTTATTACAGATAGTGTAGATTCCTTAAGACGATGTGTAGATGTTGGTGTTCAAAGAGGTAGACAGCACAGAACAAAGGACATTGTTGCATGGGCAAAGAAGAGGCGAAGGCATATACGTAGAGAAGACTTGCTTGCCTTTCTTTGTGGAAAGTCTCCTCCCACTAGAAATCGTTTGTCTGGTCCAATAGCTCGCCATACATCCGCTTCCCGACTTAGTGGCTTGGAGAGGTCTCATTCACCACGGGTTCCTGGCACTGAAGGATGTGAGCCACAACCAGAGCAAGATCTACAAGCATTTAGAGAAGCCATTGCCCTTCAAGGTAAACTGCCATAAATCACCAGAAACATTTTGGAAAGTAGTCACTTTTACTGTAATCTTATTGAACACCAGTTTTTCATGTTATTGTCAGGCCCCAGTGTACTGAATGAAAGTTTTGAGATTAATCCTGATTGGTTTTAAACTCATCTTTCCTATGAATCCAGTGTAGAGAACCAACATCCAATAAGTTTAGAGAAATCTTATATTGTTCTTCTAGGTTTCAGGGAGGTACCTACAGAAGCCAACTTACAGGAAAATCAATTCATACACAGGGTATCAAGATCAAAGTGGTTGTAACTTTTTATAGAACACAAACTAATTTCACATGGCAGCGGGGGCATTTATGTCTTTCAGAGATTTTCTAGTTTATTTGATCATCTGCCCTATGTAACATATATGGAGTGCAGTTTCAACTGGTGGCAATATGGTAACATGGCACTGACTATAAGGTTGTGCTAGGACATAAAAAGATTTTGCTTGTATGCATGAGACCGTATCTGGTTGTCTTGCTGTGGTTTTTAGTGTTGGCTACATATATAATGTG
This sequence comes from Chlamys rubida, assembly GCA_032359455.1. Lineage (NCBI taxonomy): Eukaryota > Metazoa > Mollusca > Bivalvia > Pectinida > Pectinidae > Chlamys > Chlamys rubida. Next base: position 6,082 of record JAUMHH010170482.1, on the reverse strand, counting down.
TATAAGAGGAGTTATTTCATTACTGAAAACCTTTCTTTACAGGACTAAATGGTGCAATGTCAAACATCAGTGTGGACTACAATAGACCTCATGGTACACCCAGTACACAACTGCCTCGAAATAACAATATGGAGGAACTGAATCGCTTTATAATGGATGAAATTTCCCAAAATTATGATTCTTCACGAAAGAGGACATCCTCTCCTGATGTGCTAATGGACTCGCCATCCCGTAAAAGAAGTCGATTCAACTGGAGGGATTAAGTGGGGGGTAATGCGCAATTTCCAATTTGAAGGAAACTATCAGCAGATAATCTATTTAGAAACACAACTACTTTACTGTGAATGGGGATGTACCATTTCATCAAAACATTAAATGACTTGTTATTTTTTGCTATGCTGAATTAAATTCATCCTGTCTTGTTAACTATGAAGCACCATTCAATTTTCAGTCAAATTTTCCTGATACATTTTGATACATGATATTCTTTTTCTTTTAATATCTTAAAAATTCTTTGAATACTCTTAGCAAATTTGTAATAACATATGGGTCATTTAAGACTTGTTGCCAAAAACTTTTCAAATTTACTCTCACTATTTTTTTTAAGCAGTTAAAAGCTTACATGAAGGGAACTACTGAATCACATAATTACTGAACCATTACCGGGTATATTATAAATTTGATACAGTCTAGAGGAACAAAATATTTTTTACTGAAACAAGTGACTTTTATTGTCATATATTTAAGTAAATATCATTGAACCTTGACATTGTCGTGAATTTATGGGAGAAGGAATCCATATCTGTAGCTGAAACTGATTTAAAAAATATTTTCATCTTTTGTACAACAAGTGTGTTCACCATGTTTTCACAACTGATTTGAAGTTTTTAGAATTAACTTGTTATCAGTCTAAATGTGGCATATTAATGAAGTCAGATGTGATTTTATATATGCCTCAATCAGTTGGAACTGAAAGAAAATTATCAAGAATTCTTTTTATTTCACTTCAGAATATTTTCGTCCTACCATTTTGACACACCTTTATATACCTAGATTAACAGTCAGTCAGCGCCCACAGTCAAATGTCTCAAAATAATTTGTTGTTTTGCTTTGTGAGTGAAATGTTTGCAGGTACATACAGATTTCATTTTAATAATATATATCCCCATTCACATTTCAACATACACAATGTTAGGTTGAGTTTGTCAGGAGGAGAGAATTATAATGTCTGTGATGTATATTTTATTCTGTATGTAACGCACAGCTAGTGTTCCTTTATACAGAGTCTGCCAAATATACCGTTTGATTTGTATTGCTGCATATAAAGTAAGAGCTAAAAAGTCTTTAAATTTTTTACGTATATATATATTTAACTCTGTATAGGAAAAGATTGTACCATGGGTTTACTGTGTAAACATAATCTCATTAGATTGGTGCGACTGATGTGGCTTGTCCTCGGTACTGAGGTGAAAGATCGGATTGCATGCAACTGTGTGTGTGTGTCTTGTTTTACGTAATATATCTGATGCAGTAAAGCTGGTCAGATATGTTGTTATGGAATTCCATTTCTGAGTGTTATATCTTTAAATACATTGTAATTATCTGTTGTAAATCATTGTTATAAAATATGTGGATGAAACAAAATAACATTGATATCATTGAATTTTAGAATGTTTACAACTTTGAATTCTGATGGTGTAGAGTTAACATTATTATCTCCCATCCAGAAGCACCTTTTATGATAATTGTTTCTGGGTTAATTCTCCTGGAATGAAGGTTCAAAGAGATTGACTATGAAAGTTGTTATGGCTGGAGATACAGGTATATTTTCTTACCTGGTACTTGTCAGTTTAACTCCATGTATATTGATTTCCATGTAATTTAATTTGTACATTCTTCTGATTTTTCAACAGAATATGAGATTTTCTCTTCAAAATTTTGAAATGATTTTTTTTTCTTCAGGATGAATTAATGATGCAGTGTATTTATAATTAGTGACTGTTAAACAAGCAAATAATGTTGTCAGCACTTTCATTGTATGGTTTTAAGATGAAATACAGACTTCATGTATCCAAAATTTAGTACTTAGCTTTGTCTTGGGAAAGTTTTTGACTCGATAAGGATCAGTTAATTTTTAATATCTTTACACCTTTCTGTGCATGTGTTTGTAAAATATTAATGTGTTTTATTCAGTAAAAGATTTTTTTGTTGATTCTTAAATGCATAATATGTACCTCTTTAGAGTTAATGTTGGATGTAGACAACCTGGAATAGAACAGGCAAACAAAATATTTTGATACTGAACATCTTTTTTCATTGTCAAAATGAACGAAATCAAGAGGGATCTTTATTGCCACAGGAAAGTCAGCTTTTTGTTTAAACAGTCTACACACAAAAACTGCAAACAATTGGTTTTAGCTCGGTTTTTCATGGTGGTCTGTCCATGTGCTTTCCAGTAAGGATACTTTCTTGCTCATTCAATCAAGGGAACCCTATATGCATTCCACCACCTAGCTATCTAGTAACCATTTGACTTGCAAGTGTTTACATTTCAATGAGCCCTACAAACATACTTGCAGGTTTTATATCGGGGCCAGTAAAGATTTGTAATTATTTTAAAATCTGCCTGCATCTGGTATTGTACAGAATTTTAATAAATCATTTTGGTACCAAATTTATGACAAAAAAACTACGCATGAACAGTTTGATCATGCATGCCATCAATTTTAGACATGCACTTTTCAAAATTGAATTAAATGAAAGAAAATATTATTATAAGGATTAATAGTATCGTTTTTCTCATGTATAATTTTTTAGGCTTTAACATAATTAGCTACATGGGGAAACTTGGTAGACACCTGCATTAGTATAATGACAAGGTTAATATCATACCTGCTTACCATTCTTGATGTTCAACATTAAATCAGTTTCAATATTTGATGGGTGTGAGGCCTCTGAACAGATGCATTCTGCCCCTTTAATATGTTAATTCTGGAACAGCCCTTAACAAAATAAGCTTTAGCTGTGTCACATTAATATTTTGTATTTAAACTTTTTTAAAGTGTTTTATGCCAGTATTACACACAATAGCAATATATGTGTGAAGGATGAATGTTGTGTACTGTTTGAGCCGGCTTCTTGTGTAATGGCTCACTAGACAGCAGTACTCCCAGGTAAACCATGGGTTGTTCATGGCTCACTAGACAGCAGTACTCCCAGGTAAAACATGGGTTGTTCATGGCTCACTAGACAGCAGTACTCCCAGGTAAAACATGGGTTGTTCTCACACTCTTGGATGTTACATCAATATTTGATAATTTTGTATCTGGTCGTGCACAGTGATAGTGTAAACACTCATCTATTGAGGTAGATTTACTCCGATATGATTCTCTGTAGGTTTCTTTAAAATTAGATTTAAAAACAAACTTTAACTTTAATATATTAAATAATTGATAATAATAAATAAAAAATGCGAAGAAATATATGCAATTGACACTCTAGGACAATTTTATGCAAAAGAGATCTTTGAAAAACAATTGTTGGCTAAACTTCAAAAATAAACAACAAAAACTTAAAAAAAAAAAAAAAAAATCTTTGAGATAGCTTCACCCACAATTCTTATTAGAATATAAGAACTTATAAGTTTGTACTTTACACCATATTATTTACAAACGTTTCTAATTCTGATCTGTGTTAGCAGATAATGTGTTACAATGGAATGCTGTTAATCACTATATTTTTTGCACCTTACTTTGATCAAATGTTTTATTTGCAAACACTGGGAAGTGTGATTGAGCAGATTTTATTTTATTTCTGTTTAAAAATTAAAAAAAAAGTTACCTACAGGTCTCCTCACAAACTAACTGGAAAATATGAAAAGCAAGTGATTTACATTTTTGAGGGTGAAAACTTCTGAGGACTTCTAAGTTGTAACAACTTCATTCAGATGGCATAAGGAAAAAGCACACAAAATGACGAAAACAATATTGGTTGGTTGGTCATTAAAGGTTTCTCTTTCTTCAATCCAAGCTATACCACTGTAAAGCAATTATCTCGAGACATGTACTTACTTTGTACTTTCCTTACCTTATGAGTAGAATCAATCACAACTGCAAAAAAAATCTTGATAATATCTATTGAGCAGATCAAAACATTTATTCTTATTCATTCTGCTTATTTACATTCTTTTGAATAATACCTTTGAAGCACAGTTGTGGAAAATAATTATTCAGGGAAGTTGATAAGGGTCGTCAATCCATCGCATCTTAAATATTGTTTATATTTTCACTTAGCATCTCCATCCCAAGTCCAATATCTTTTCTTCTCAAGTTTTGAGCAAGTTCTTTAAACTCAGTTAATTTTGATACAAATATTGTAATTTTAGGAAAATTCTTTGATATTTGAGACATTGTTAGTATATTGTTGGTATATATGGTAACTGATGAAATAGTCATATTTGATCAAAATGGAATTAAACATGAAAGTCAAAGATAACTCTATTTAAGTTCATTTGTTTGAATGGCTTCAATATCGTGCAAGAGGTTCTAGGAGAAATGCGAGATAACATACTGGTAAGTTAATTCTAGAGTATTCAAGTATGAAGTTATTTATTTAAATTAATTTACTACAAGGCTTTTTTGTGCGTTTTTAAATTTCTACGTAAGTGTAGTATACCGTATTCACAACTCTGGATATATTATATTTGTTAGTTTGTTTTGTTAACATGAGCATCAGTCGGATAGTATAAGGTAAAGAAAGGACTGTGTGATGGTGAATGAAAGAAAGAAGAAGGCTGAAGAAGGCTAAAGAAGGACTGCGATGATGAATGAAAGACTAAAGGAAAAGTAGGGACTCTCATGGTGAATGGAGTATGATTGTATGTACATTTAGTAAACATGATCAGTTCTGTGTTGTACTGAACAGGTTTAAGGTGTAAATGGTCTTCGGTTATCATTGGGTTCAGAGTAAGATATTATTTTGGTTGGAGATGAGTACCCTCTGTGTATTCATTCATGAAAGAATACATTAAACTGTATTCTGTGGTAATAAATGATTGTAGATGTTATTTGTGTTGTTTTATTTATAAAAGGGCTGTTTATAATAATAGCAAAATGTGCCCTCTTGGTTTAAAAAAAGGGGCATTTGCCATCAAGAACTACTGTTTGAATTCTAACATTAGGGACATTTATTTTCTAAGGATCAAAGTAAGGATACTTCATCATTATCGTGTACCATCTCTTGCTTTTGATACACCTGTAAGAAATTTTGACAGGATGCACTATGGTATGGGGAGCAACCCTTTGTCAAGATCAATTGATTTTGTTGAAACATGGTTAGCTTTGTTCAAACTTTAGCAAAAGCTGTGTGTAATAGGCATACTGTGGTTAAATTGGTTGAAAATTTGCACAACATAATTGATTATGATCAGATTCAAAATGAATCATAAACAAACATTACTATTACAGTAATTGGCATAAGGCCATTGGATGAGTTTATACTTATTCATTCTATACAAAGGCCAAATTCAATGAATTTTAAATGAATCTAAAGGAAATACCTGCACAAAGACTTTCATGTGGTTTGAAAAATGGGATAAGGGAGGAAATTCCTATTTCAAGGATTTTCTTTTGAGCATTCTTTGTAAAAAAAAACATGACAATGGTAATGATTTTTTAGCAGACTAAGCATTCCAATGGGAACAAAGTGCCATCATCTGACAGATTTGTTTTCATATAAAGAAGATGTTGATGGATGATGTTATACAGATCGATGCCTACTACAAGTACCACTTTGAGCCAGGTGAGCTTCAAATAGTAAACAAGAGGCCCAATGTTGCATCGCTCACCTGTTATTAATCTCGCACTTGTAATCTTAAAAGTGGACTAAAACACAGCTACAGGCAGAATATCGGTGTTTGATTCATAAGAACCTATTGAAGATTCAAACATGACGCCTGTGACCTTGAATGTCGAACAAGGACATTAGGTTGAAAGTTGGTCAAGGTAATTCATTTGATCAAACTTGGTAGACCTTCATCCCAGCATGCTACAGGCCCTATTTCAGTACCCTGGGCCTTTTGGTT
>JAUMHH010170471.1:0-16264 GCA_032359455.1 Chlamys rubida | reverse complement strand
AATAGTTAATATACCCTCCCTAATTATAGAGGGGGGCGAAAATTAAACAACAGCAAAATTTTCTTGGTATACAGTACTAAATGCAATTTACTATTTACTAGGTATATACCAGGTATATTAGTCTCCAGACATAATTTGATACTATGTAAATGCGATTGCCGTTAGAGGGCAGCTATGACATTACCAGTTTATTGTGCCGTCCATTTTAGCTCAAACTAATGGTTTGTTTCCATGTGACTGTGTGTAATCAAGATATTTATAATACCTATTTGTGTGACATAATAATTATTTTGTAGCTATTTTTATGACGTATTCATTATTTTTGTACTGTACTTTATAATACATTTGTGCCTTTTACGCTATGAATCAATCCAACGAATTGTTTTAATTATTTCAATGAATAAATAATATTTTCTCCCAAAGAAGTTTCTATTTTTTATATGGGATACAACTTCCATTATCTTATTCACCCCTGAAATTTCATAATGAGCTATTCCAACCCTTGAATTGGAAGAGTTCAAATGTGTCTTCAGGGGTGAAGGAATGTCTTTCATTTCCCTCCACAAACACTATACATGAGGCATAATATTTAAAGTTTACACTGACGTTTTACGGTTTACTCAATAACCATTGTTTCAGCATACTGAAGTTCTCATCTCAAAACCTTACCATAGAAAGTTATAAGTTTACATAACTTTGACAGCAATACAAATGGGCGGAGCTACGCAAATTTTCCACAAACGAGACACAATTGTGTGATGTCACCAACAGTAGATGTGGGTAGTGTTAAGCAAGGCTGAGCTGCTACTTTTACTTAACAATTACCTGCTATTAAATGTGTTTCAAAAATGAAATTTTTTGTCTGCTGCTTTCACAGAAAAATACAAAGCATGAGGATTAGTTTTCTATTTTTGTAATGTTTTGAGGTACCGGTAGTACCTTCAGTTGAGCACGAGTGAAATTATCATAGTCACTATCTCACGATTCCATTCGCATATGCTCAACTTGATAATAGATAGTTGGCCATCTCTCATATCTTTTGCACATTCTTTTCATGCTTATAAAAAGAATTCACAAATTTCGACTCTTCACTGGATCTAATTAAATTTCATCACAATGGAATCTACCGGAAATTAAAAATTTCGGTTAAGAAAACATGAAGCCCTTGCATCATCACTGGCCCATATGAATGTTATCCATATACATGTATTGAAGACAAGGCGCCCCTTTTAAGTCTTCATAGTCCCAATTTCAAGGATCTAAATTAAAACACATAGGCTGTCATGTTAGTTGTCTGCTCTATACATTTATATGCTTATTTTGTCACTTGGAAAGAATTATATAAATTTTTGATACAGTGTAAATGAGCGTTTCAGTGATAAAGAATTTAAAACCTACATGATATGGAGGTAGAAAAGCAACCACTCTTTGTACAATTAACCTTGCTAATTTGTCACCATTTGTTCAGCAAAATTTGGCATTGTGTTTGATGTGGAGATATTAATCAAGAGAGACATATAAAGGAATTGTTAGGAAAAGCGGAAAGGGTGCTTTTGAATTTGCTGGTGGTAAGCGAGATTGCAATGAATTGTGCTCTGGGCAAGACTAGAATGGAATTGTAATTTTTATTTCGTTTAAGGCAGAATTAAAATCACTATTTCAAAACATAAACAACTCGATAATTAATAAACAAACGGCATTTATTCCTTACAAAATATTTAAATCAACAAATATTCAAAGTCAATCTATCACACCGGATATATGCAGGTAAAGTTCAAATGCTGATCTTACTGAATCAACTCCTTCCCTCACCCAACAAACAAACTTGAATCAGATCATCAAAAGTTTTGATTTACTTTCCACAATGATCGTTGTTGAACCTTTCCTGGAAAAAACCTTGGTTCATATTTTGGTACCCATGGTTAATTTCATTTTCAGTCCATCCAATTGTGTCTCGGAAAATGCATGCAAAGAGATATTATCTGGGCCACTGAAGATCTCTTAAAATCCTGTTAGGTCATTTAAAAGGTTATCAACAATCTTCTCCAGCTAAAAACACAGTTTTAATTTACTGTCGTGAATTTGAGCTAGATTAGCATACAGTATTTTCTGTATGTATTGTTGTTATGACATTCTGTTTTAAGAGCATATAAATCATGATCCTTCTAAATACACAGTAACTGAATGCATAGAACTTATTTCATGCTGTTTCATTTTTGTGATGATGTGCAAAAAATAAAATTTCAGATTTCTGCACATTGTTGATATTTCACTTTTGAGATGGTATGAGCACTTGATTCCAACTCCATTGCATCATGTCATATGTTAAAGTCCCCTCACCAGGTAAATCACAGTCATAAAATTAACTGATTACTTAGAAAATAGTTATTGTCTTGCATAGTATTTCTAAACACGGCAAAGTATTACAAGCTGTCCACAGTCCTACAACTACAGAAAATCTTCAATATAAAATATAAACAAAGGGCGATAACTCTGTTATAGTTGATGCATTTCAATATGACTATGTCTGGGCCACAAACTTATGTTAAATATTCATCAACAAAAAAAGAACGCTTAAGTCTGCAGACATGTTCTATGGTGTGTCACATTCTTAATGGTGAACCCGCAGATATGGACGGAAGGAAATGTACATTCGTTAAAGTAGCTTACAGCCGATACAATAGGTAATATTTGCTATTATAAATGTCAAGTATATATACAGAGTGTGGATCTAAATGGGAATGTTATTACACATGTCAAACTCAATTTGATAAATACATTGCACTTTTTTTTTTAATTTTAATGATGACGTTAACCTTTAGATATGTTTACAGAGTATAATATTTTGCAAAAAAATAGAAGCATTACAAACAGGTTTTATTTAAAAGCTCAATTATATTTAACACTATTCATGGTTAATTATGACTAGTTTTGGTAAATATACATAAATATTTATGAATATTGAATATATGACCTGTATGTTAGAAAAAATACTTAAATATTTAGGTAGTAAGAAAAACAAAATTATGCGCTTAACTCGACTAACAGTCAAGTCCTTTAAATGCAAGATATTAAATTGATATACATTGTACATTGGTATATATCAGAATTGTGTTCAGCAAGGAAAAATATTTTAAAACATTTGCAAACTGGTATTTAATCAAACAATAATTATATAATTTTATGGTGTATTTTGAAATCAAAAGATTGTCTCCATTGATATTTCTATAATTTGAAATACTGTTTTACTTGATTCATAATCAAAACATTAATTTTTCATCATTATTCCAAAACATGACCATTCTGCAACAGTCCAAATGTTTTTTTCCATGAAGTGATGCATAATTTTGGCATTAGTTGATGAAGGGACTAAAATATTGTGTGAATATTAAAAACTGCTTTTAAAAAATAAGTTCTAACAAAATAATATCAAACAACCCTTATAACTTAATTAAACATATCGTTTTGGTAAGTTGATCAAGTACTGTATATACTGAAATACAAACAAATCTGCGCTACAAAAATTAAACTCACTATAAATAATGCAGTTTCAATTTTTTATAGATAACATACTGTAACATATAAATTTTTGCATCACATGTTATTTTTTACCTATCAAGAAGAATGGGGGGACAATGCTGATTTTTTTTTTTTAAATATATTGAATTCATGATATGAAATCCAATTTATCAGAAAATAAATTTCAATATCATAAACACACTTCATAATATCACAAATTCACTTCATAACATCACAAATTCACTTTATAATACCACAAATTTAAAGGATACCATGAAGTCGTTTTTGTGATATAAATCAATTATATTATTATGATATGAAGTTTATCTTATGATATAAAAAATATTTTTCAGTAAGACTAATCAAATTTTATGATATCATAAAATAATACATGATATCGCTAAATAGTTGGAGCTTGGAGAACAGGGATTGGATACGAAGGGCCAAGTGAGCTTAGTCTTAGTGCTAACAATTATTCAATGACATCACTGAGGGTAAAAGGTAATAAAAGTTGGAAGGTTTCCTGTTACTTTGTATGCTCTGTCATTAATTATAAATTAAGTGGGAATTAACTTTATCTTTGGCAGATAAAAACTATAAATTATATAGACATAACTTAAATACAATAACATAACAAAAATGACAAAATACTGATAAATACTGATAGACATGTATGTACACAACCAAGTCACATGATATCAAGCTTTAAGAAAGTATAAATTCTAAATTCTAAAATTAAGTATTTTTACTACCTCTCTTAAATATAATAGTATAGATGCATTTGAAAAAAAGTTTCTACTTTCAATATTTTTTGGTCAGACGAGGGGCATTTTAAATCCAACATGTCAACTTGGAGCGTGGTTAAAGTAAAGCTTGATAAAGGTAAATATTTTATGTATCAAACAAAATCATTACAGGTACCGTAACCAAGGTGTGATATATCAAACAAAATCATTAAATGATATACAGTAATAAAAATAACATACATTTGGCGGACTTGTGAAACCTAAAACCAGCTAACCTTTGGAACGAAGTAATAAAACCGTTAAAGTTTCGTTAAAAACCATGTTGTTGAATTTTTAGATGGGGAAATACACAGTAATATAACTTATGTCAAGTTTGGTGTGAAGAAATTTAACTTGACAAGTAAAGAGTAACATTTACTCAACACCGTCAATCAAAATAAAATGGCCTCCCACAGCATATAGTCGACTCGTCATTGACAAAATCTTTCAAATTGTTAACATTCATGTCATTTGCAACTGTAATAAATATAATATTCCCAGTATCTGATCAACTTTTGTTTTTGGACTTTTGGTATAAATACTTTTCACATAAGCATCTCATTTGTGAATAATATCAAAAGAATTCATCGCATTTATAGATGAAATATAACACATATTCATCAAGGAATGTATACTCTATTCATGGTTTACTGTAATTTGGTGTAATCGCTTCATATTCAAAAGCAGGGTATTAACATTTGGTGTAATCTGTTCCTATTCAAAGGCAGGGCATTCAATTTGAGTCAAATAAATTCTTCTGTCAAAAAATAATTTCCCTGGTATACCTGGTAGAAAAGGAATACTGAACCCAATTTACTCAAACTTTAACAACGAGTCTTAAAGTTGAGATCCACTTTGGTTTCTTGAAAATTATCAAAAAGTAAAGGTGAAAACTGTTTATAGTCAATTCTTTACACATTAGTGTCATATGTCTGAAGTCCGGAAAAGCACTAAAAAGGAGAATTTTGACATATTGCAGTAACAAATACATATACATATGTGCAGGAAAAAAATCTTCAGCAAATTACAAATTTAATCCTCATATTTAGGGCAATGCAAGTGTAAATTCAATTAATCAAGATGTTGAAGATATATTATGATACTGTTATATGTGAATTTATCAAATTATCAAATAATGTTGTAACCTTCTGATTATGAAACTGGAAAAAAGTGAACTCAGCACATTTTAGCTCCACACTCCAGGAGATAGGATCCTGCGAGAAACACTGTCAAGGAAACGTACCAAAATGGATCCAGTGTGTTTAACCCTTTCAACCCTATGTCACTTTAATAAACTCGACCATGCATTGTTCTGGATGAGTCCATTATGGTGTACAGTGGTTGAAGGGTTACATTGTAAATCTGTTTTACTTCTCCTAAACAGAGTTTGTTCTAGTTACAGTTAACATTATAAGGCACATTTTGAAAACAAAATAAACTTGTATAAATGAAACATGACTTGAAAAATGCAACAGGACAGACCAGGATTTGAACCGTGGATTCTCTAATCTTGACACAGATTCTCCACAAATTTTTAAAGGAGTTGCAGCAATCCAACAACATCGTTTTGTTCAGGACAGATTTTTCCTGAATACATGAAATTTTAATAACTATTACAACATACAGATTTGGCACCAAAGAGATTCTAATACATACTTACTACAATGTACCTTTGACAAATACATTTTTTTAATCTAGACTTTAATTTAAAAAACATCTGCGAAATCTGATTTAACTTAACACCTTTCTGTGAACTCTGTGGTTATTCAGATTTCACGCCTTTTCCACACAAGTTTGGATTGACAGGGTTTCTCTTGCGTACGTCACAATAACAATTTGAACCGAATGCGAAAATTGGGTCAGAGCTAGGACTAGAAGAAGGCATTTTTGTGTTTGTGAGGACAATCATAGATCGTGTGTGAATCGTCACCACAAGCTGTACATTTCCTAACTCCTGGTCGCCAACATGGCGCCTCGTGTTTTAACGGTTGCTTTACAGCCGGCCTAGAATTTCCTAAATCACGTTTCAAAATGGCAGCGACCAATGCATCATCGTTATCGCTGTTGTCCGTCTCCCATTCTATGTCACCGTCATCCTCCTGAGTTGTGGAATTCCCGGATGTCTTTTCCGCTTTGAAAGCAGCGGTTGAGTTTGTTGACGCTGTAATCGGAGGCCTAACATCATTTAACAACACTTCACAGTCGTCAGAACTGCGAGCCGACCATCCTAGATCAACTTCTTGATTGTCACCCTCACCAGCTGAAACATCCACATCCATGGACCACCAATCTACCGGTGTTGTTTTTTTGGGATCAGCTTTTTTATCACTTTTCTTCTTCTTCCTGGAATCCTGTGCTGTTTTTGCGTCACTTGTCAATGCACTGTTGCGAGTATTATCAGAACTGGTCATTAAGTCCATCATGATAGAGTTCATGTCTAACTTTTTCTGTAAGTCATGGTGTGATGAAAGTGTGTCCTCAGAAGTGTCTAATTCACCAGTTGGTTTATGGGTGTTTTGGACACTTGTGGCTAATCCATACCTTAACAGTGGAAATGAGCCTTTTTTATGATGTCCCTCGTTACGTTTGGACTTGGCAGTATCCTGTCCCTCGTTACGTTTGGACTTGGCAGTATCCTGTCCCTCTTTACGGTTGGACTTGGCAGTATCCTGTCCCTCTTTACGGTTGGACTTGGCAGTATCCTGTCCCTCGTTACGTTTGGACTTGGCAGTATCCTGTCCCGCCTTGGCCGTTTCTTTCACTACCTTTTTTGCATCTGTCTTTTGAGGTTGACCATCCTTACTAAGAGTGGACACAGACTTTTTTGTATTTGGTGGCGACACCTTAGACTTTTGGTCTGGTGATTTGACTTCTGCCCTCTGTATTACCTTGTCACGAGATTTCCCAGGTGACCTGTGAACTGTCCCGCTCTCTGCTCCTTTGGGACTGGGATAGTCCCTTTCCGACACGTTAGAGTCGTTTCTGGGCACATTTTCAACAACAGGCTGTGATCCAACGTGGTCTACCCATGTTTCCTTCTCTTTCATACCACCATCTCCAGTCACACAATGAACAAGGGGAGGGAACTCGGCACGGAATGGTGATTCGTCGGGTGTGAAGTAGGCACTGCTGTCCGCGGAGATGTGAGACAGAGGAGTGAGAGCTGTCGAACAGCTAGGGGAGATAACTCCTGTTGATGGCCATGGAGGAGTGGTATATCCTGGTGGTACTGTTGACATACTATTGTTTGATGCAGCAGCAAAAGAACTAGGAGTCATGAGTGAAAAGGAGGTGTCACTCCCTCGGTGCCGAGGTGCTTTAGGACTTTCACTGGGTGTCTGGAATGCTGGATGCAAACAAAATAGACAATTAGATTTTAACACATTTCATTGCACAGAAACAATACTTGGCTTACAATAATGGTAAATCATACACCAGCATGTGACATATTTACATTAAACCATTTCATTTGATTTGTTAACGGTCATTGTTTTGTAGGAAATCATGTTGATTATTATACCTGGTATAAATTTTCATGTGTTCAAAAAAACAATAGGCTCAATATGGGCTTGTATTGCTTTCTTTAAAGAAGGTCAAGGTCAAATCAATCAAAACAAAGATGTTAGCAAACAACCTAACACTACAGATTTTAAATGTTGTTAAACGTTGAGTACCGGTATTACGTTTAAAGTAACAACATAATTCATCACAACAAGTTTGAAAGTCCTTCATCTCGGCATGCTACTAGCCAAAAATCATTACCCCTCTTTGTTATCTGGAAGTTTACTGAAGATTTAACACATTTGACTCATATGCCTTGAAAATGGGTCAAGGTCATGGCTTTTAATAGACTTGAATTGAGTTCAAACCTGGGTGTACATGTTCAGTCAAAGGAAAAGAAATTACAAAGCTGTGTATTGAGTCAATGGAAAAGAGATTACTAACCTTGGTGTTCCGGGTCTGTGCTGGCTGTCTGTAGTTTCTGTTGGGGATCTGTCTGACTTCCAACATGTCTGCAGTGTTCACCTGTATGATCTGTCTGACATCCTACAGCCACAGTGAACTTCTCCGATGGCACCACAAAACAGTTGATGTACAGGTCAAGCAACTGTTCCTTTGTGGACCTGTGAATATACGGAGAGGGTATAGAGGAAAGGATTGCATACTTTTGGTTTTGTTTGTATTTTACGTCCTATCAACAGCTATGGTCATTTTAGGACGTGCCAGGTTTTGGTGGTGGTGGAGGAAAGCAGGAGAAAAACCACCGATCTACGGTCAGTACCTAGCGACTGCCCCATGAAGGTCTCGACCCCACGACCCAGTGGTGGAGGGCTAGTGTAGCAGAATGTCAGACGCCTTAACCACTCAGTGGTGGAGGGCTAGCGTAGCAGAATGCCAGACGCCTTAACCACTCAGTGGTGGAGGGCTAGAGGAAGCATACAGAATTGATTAGACACCAATATACTTATAACAATTTTTGTATATATAAACCTAGAGTATAAATCCCAAAGAAGCAAAATCTTACTTACTAATCTTACTTACTAATTCAAACACATCAGGTATATTCTATATATAAATATTTGGAAGATGTATGGAGGCACTCTTTTATGACCACAATCATCCATGATTACTTTGTATTCCTGTGTCCTTTATTAATATACTTTTCATATATACCGGTAATTATAAATGTAGCAATGCCTACTCCCAACCCTCAAACCTATATTTTCATACTGCAATATTAGCAGCCCCAATGTATCATAGGAAGGCACTCAAATTGATTTACCTTGGAATATTTGCACCAAAGAGCTTGTCACGACATTCCCACTGAATATTGTCATATCTGTCTGTGAATCTGTCCTTCAGTATGTCCGCGATGATCACCCAGATTGTCTTGAAGCTGCTGAGGTAGATCTGTTCCAGGTCTTCCTGACCCGTCTGTGTTCCCTGTGATAAAACAATGCTAAACTCATCATATACTGTATAACACGATCAGTTTGAAGGGTAAAACTTCTGCACTACGTTGATGAAACCACTCAGTGGGGTTAACTTTTCAATGTGTAACTGTGTTAAAAGTCATTATCTCTTATTCAACATCAAACAAATTTCATGGCTTTCAGTAAGCATGTTTTTGATGCCCTAGAATTAACCTTGACTTTCAGGTGTAATTAACCTTGACTTTCAGGTGTAAAAGACTTGTTTGGACCTTTGAAAAAGGGAAAATGTTATTTGATTTCTGAAATCGTAAAATGCAAAGATTCAACTGAAAGCCCTGAATTTGCAGTGTTTTTATTTTGTGTTTATTTGTAATTAACAAAAACATGTAATTTCTATGAAATTTCAGTGCTGGTCATTTCTACACAAAACATATTTTGGAAGTAATATTTCAAAGGGATAAGTAAAACATTTCTTTTGTATTTTTTTTTTTTTATTCCTTTTACTTTAATTCCTGTAAAACATAAATTGCCGTTGAATAAATTGCTGTGTTAAGTCAACTTGTCAGCGAAACCCTTGAGTTTTGGTACAAACAAATAGCAGATACCGGTCACCCTATGATAGTTGTGGAAATATGAGGCATTGATGTGTATAACAGCTAATTGTACACTTATATAAGTATCCAGTATTCATTTGGTCATAGTTACAACAGAAGCTTGAAAATATGGAGGTGATTTCAAGACAAACTGATTTTTGTATATTTACAACCTTTTTCTAAAAAAAAGCCACTCAAAATATTTCGAGATAATTGAGACCACATATGTCTGTGATTTTGCTTCAACATTCATATGGATAAGAATTTGCACTATAAAAATAGAAGTTATAGATATATTTACTAAATTAACACCTTGGAAGTAAAGCAAAAAGGTTTGATCATATAAGCATATCATGCATGTCCAAGTAAGTCCAAAGACACCAAATCAACGGACTGGCAAATTTTGGAAAAAATGTTTTTTTTATTTTTTGTGTTGGAAATTATGGGTACTTATTTTGGCACAAACAGAAAACATTTTTTATCTTTAATACTATAAAAAACGTAATTGACAGATTGATTTTCAGAATCTGAAAGCTTACCTTTTTGTTGAAATACATCCATCGCTCCACCGAATCCAAAATGCATTTCTGTACAGAACTGGCGCTGAAAAGGGTACCAATAGTATGAACATTTGTCATCAGATTTAACAACTCCATCAGCAAACGAACTGTTAACACTTTTCAAAACACCATTATAACAAAACCATGAAAAGCATCACTTCATTTTTACTAATACATGTACATGTACCTTACTTTCGACTGAATATCACATTGTTTAATGTTACTTTTCTGTTAATATCATGTTTTTTCGAAACATTTAGTTTTTCCTGTAATTTATGCAATTTTATGCAATCTCTGTATAAACTCAATATTTGTTAATATCACTTGTTTGTGAATTTCGCTTAATATCACTTTATTTTGGCCTCTATCACAAAAAACAACACCCAGGTAAATGGGGGAAAAAAAATTGTTGTTTATCCCCCCGGTGATCTGGTTACACATGGTCACGTTATGTAAACAGGGCCACACCCTAACAGGGTATTTTTCACACGAAGCTAACTGCCAAACAACAGATCAACCCCACTTACCTGTACAACAACTAGTCTTGTGTTAGAACTAAATCACTTATGTATCAAAACATATGTGTTTGTTTCATCTTTACTGTTAAAGTCTCAAGATATATTAGGATACGTGTGGTCGTAACATAGACCTACAAGTGAACAGTTTCTGTTAATGTGGCAGAATTGATTTCATAACAAAACAGAATATCTTTCAACGTGTTGACCCCACCCTATCCTCTGTCCAAAACTGCTATACCTGTCGTTCCAGAACAGACTCAGACTGAAGAGGTGCCCATACAGCTTGCTGCACTGCATATGAAGTGGCCTTCCCTTTGATGTCACCTTACAAAAGAAACATTGTTCTGTCAAAATCAAGTAAAAAACTCAAGTAATGCTTTTTTAAAGTTAAAGAAAAATCGTCTTGAAATTAACCGGGGAAATATCAGAAGATAGATATGTCACCATTCTGTATCAATTTTACTAGTTTGAAAAACACTCTGAGAAGACAGCAGATATAAATAATAATATTTCAAACACAGAGCTGAGAACATACTACATGTACATGTGTATATAAACCTCCAATGCAATATTGAAACTCCTAATAAATGAATTTCTTTTTTATAAACTCAAAAATGTTGCTTAATACATTAAAAGTTTCAGATCATAACGTCTTTTATCGTGTTAGTTGAATGATTTAGAGTTCTTTAAGTCAAATAAAAAAAATCTTGTTTTTCCGCTAACCCTACCTACCCTAGATTTCTGTGCCTATCCTTAAGTTTTTATTGGCATTTAGTGCTATGCACTATTAAAGTCAGAACTCCTGCTCTATATCAGCATATTAAAAAATATTTTCCAAAATAAAAAGAATTTGCCTTCCTACCTATCCTATTTTTTCTGAGGATGACAGTGGAAACACACGTTATTATTTTTGGCCTTAACATTAATTAAAGGTAATTTTACCGTGATGTACATCTCATGTAGCTTCTTTATCCCGTTGACGATGCACTCAGTAAAGTCCTGCGCCACTGAAAATGAGAAGAAAATTGTATCAGAGGAAATAATAACATGTAAATACTTACAATTAGGAAACATTCTACAAGCCATGCCTCATTTGACTAGCACCTCTAAGTTAAAGAGAATTCACACCATCTAGTTTTACTCCTACCTCCAAGTCCAAAACAGTTAAGAAATCTTCTTTAAATCAAATTTGAAATTTTTTCTCTAATCACAATTATACATAAGATTTTAAGGTCAAATTGAGGTAACAGTGACCTCATTTTAGGATGTGACACACTGCCTTTCCGTGAAGTACCCATACAAGGTTTGATGCCCATTCTTGAAACATGTACAGTGACTGAGAAATTCTCCAGAAACCATTATTTGAGTTGTCAAGGTCAAGAGGTCAAATTGAGGTCACATTGATCTTGTTTAAGATGTGACACACCACTTCCCCATAATTACCTATATACAAAGTAGGATGCCCATTCATGAAACAGTGGTTTATATTTATAAAGGCTCTGAAAACCACAGTCAGGACAGACGGAAAGTGGGGTATAAAAAGGTTATAAAATGACATATAATAAGAAATTCTGTTCGCTACCCATTGAGTAACTGCCAAAATTGGAGTCTATTAGATGTATCCAAGAAATCAAATTGTAAGGAAACAAAAGTATTAACCAAACTTCTGTCTGTGAACACTGATTTCTCGCTATACTCACCATTCAGCAGCTCTATGATTTCTAACAGACAGTCGTGTAGTTCCCCATAATGCCTCACAGCCCTGTTCAACAGGATGTTGACGACACCTTGAAGCTGGTCAGTGTCCAGGTATACAAACAGGTCTGTTGATTTAAACAAATGTTATAACATTATAATTACAATTTACAAAGAATGAATCACACATTCAACAATTAAGTAATTCAGATTTTGCAAACAGGGATGAATTTTATGTTAGACCATCTCATATCAGTTCTGTTCTAATCAATGAAGTTACTTATTATATATTGACAAAATACTCTTGAACATAGGTCAGTGGATTTCAAGATTAAAAGGTCAACAAGGAAAGGATTAATCTCATTGACCCAGTCGACTCTAAATCCAGTGAACTGGTCATTTTTCCTCCATAAGGTTGGGGTGGAAGGAGGGATGAATCCTTACAAACATGGCATTGAGACAGTTATTGTGTTATCTCACAATCCAGTAATGACGGCCAGATTATCTACTAAGAACAAAGATGGTTGGATTGTCTACTTGGAAATGAAGATTGCTAGATTACCTCCAACAAGGTTGGCTGTATTATTTGCAGAGATGGAAAGTGACTGGAATCAACTGGGATTAATGAAGGTGACTGAATTATCTACTGGGAATGACAACAGTTTGATTATCTAATGGGAATGAAGACAAATCAATTCTCTACTGAGAATGAAGGTGACAGATTATCTGTAGAGATGAAAGAGGGCTGGATTATCTACACTTAATAATCTTATTCACACCAGCCGAAGGGAAAATATCAATTAAACATCGAACATAATAAAAAAAAATCCACAAGACATAGCACACAAAACCCAAATACAGATTAGGAGATATAATCAAACACCAATTTGTTGTACCTGTAGAAAACAGCCTCCTCAGCTTTGCAGCAGTCACATCATAATCTTCCTTGTTTACACCAGCAAATATCTGAGAGAAAAATATCAACAGATAACAGATAGGGTGATGAATATTAAGTTAATGTAGTCAAATCAATGTCATATTATTTTAAAAGGGAGATAACTGTTAAAATTAGAAGACGAGATCAAATCTGAAAAGGAGTACATCGTAAGACTAGAGAGAAGACTGATTCCACTGTGCACTTTATTACAGGAAATATTCTTCTATGGTTGGTAATGATTACTGTACCTGGTTGACTACTCTGTAGAAATCAATTTTTGACGGACTGGTCTGTTCTAGCGCAGCAATTCTGTCCATGTGCACAACTTCTCCATCATGGTCACCAAGGATCTCCACATCCTCCACCCACAACGCACTGACCTGATCACTCACACCAAGCTTCTTAGGCGCAGGCACAATAGCTTTCTCCTTGTGGTGACTTTGCGGTACCTGGTAATTTAACATTGTTTCTCCGGCACCGAGTACCTGAGGATCTCCTGCACCACTCCAGTGCACAGCAGTATACTCTAGGGTATTAGGGTAAATCTCCTCACTTTCAGTCTTCACAGAGCTCTCACTAAACCCGGGAGGAGGGTGAACATGTCGACTTTTTTGAGGAGATTTATCTACATCATTTTTCTGAAATCTTGGTGGAACTTTGTATGTATTCCACTTTTTCTTCTTGCCTTCTAACATAATTGGTGGTGGTTCATTTTCTTTGTCTGGTTTTTCGCTGTCCTCCGGTACACTGTTGGTGTTTGTGTTGTAGATGTCACTACCTGGAAAGGAGCAAAGGACGAATATCAATAATTTTGTGTAAAATATACCAGAAAACCAAAATATAGAAAGTCTGAAGAAGGTTTGAATAATTCTGGCTTAAAAGATTAGCAATGCTTTTTGACAACACAAGCATGTATTTTCTTCAAAAATATGTATATACTACATTGTATTATGTTAGTTGACAGTAATTGATATTCAAGGAATATTAACTGCACCTTTTCTCCCTTTATCACAAAAATTTGGCCTCCACAATTTTCTTTCTGATAATTTAGAGAAATTCAAATTTTGCAGCACTCACTGAATTTGTTATCCACAAACTTTCCATCGTAGATGGGTGAATCACCGTCCTCGTCACTGCTGTAGGTTAGGATGGAGAAACGCCCTGAAAAATATCACACATCAGACATTAAATAACCAATAGTGTAGAACCCAAGTAACACAAGACAGGCTTTAACATATAACTAGAAATTTGTTTTTGTGAACAAAAAAGTATGTCTTCCCTCTAACGATTTAAAAGTTAGAGCCCTGACAAGATATTCCTGAAAACTCAATGTCAAGGTCACAATGACCTAACAAGAGTGCACTGTACATCGTCTGTGGGTGATGCAGATATAATGCAAATTTTATCAGGATATCTTTAACTTTAGCACTTATTTTACCTTATTATTAAAGGAACTGCCTACTGCTAACTTATGAAATGCATTTATGAACATATTCTAATTGTAATGAGGACCATTACAGAAGTCCCAAAAACTGACCCCATAGTTGCAAATGATGCTTGGATAGAGTTTACAATGCCCTCATATACTTTCATACTAAGTTTAAGCAAAATAAGACACAGTGAGGGACTGTTGGAATCACCTTGGCCTACAACTTTAAATGTTTGAAACAATCAGACTATTTTACCTTTGACCTTGAGGTAAAGGCCACAGTGACCTAATTACACTACATTGCACATCATCTATAGGTGATGCAGTTATACAACAAGTTTCATCAAGATATCTTTAATGTTTTAAAAGTTAAAGTCCGAACAAGATGTTCCTGAAAAATTTACACATATTTGACCTTTGACCTTGGGGTCAAGGTCACAATGTCCTAATGACAGTGCACTGCAGATCGTCTATGGGTGATGCAGGTATACTTCAAGTTTCAGTAAGATATCTTTAATGGCTTAAAAGTTACAGCCTGGACAAGATCATATTAGAAGAACCAGCTCAGATACAACATTAGGTCTCCCTCCATTCGAAGGGGAGACATAATTATACACCAGTTAAATCCTCTCATCTGTTGAAAAATATTTGACCAGAAAAAAATCAAGGGAAATTTACAAAAGAAATCAAGCAAAACATGTATTTATCTTTATCGTAAATCATATTATCAGAACCTTATTCCATGTGATGTCACAACTGGTGATAGTAAGGTTTGAAAATAATTGTTGCACAACAGAGAGTTGGAGTGCAAGATAAGTACCACCTACCACTTCCTGCTACAGCTGTTAGAGCTGATTGCTCCTCCATATCCTCCTTTAGCTTCATGTTCTCCGCCTCCAGCTCATTGTGCCTCCTTATCTGTATCTTCTCATGCAGTTTGTCAGTGGAAGTGTCCCAGTGTTTCTCTATCCTTGCAAAGTCAAACTCAGGAATCATCTGCGCGGGTCTGTGACTTTCCCCTTCACTGTCACTGCCTTCCTCATCCTCACTGTTAGCAAGAAAGTCGTATCTAAAAATTTAGCATGGACATCCTTGATATTTCGCTTTCATACGTTTATACACAAAAATTCAATTCATGTTTCAAAGGACTAGGGGCGTTAAGGGTCATTTCCGGCCTCATCGGGGATTTAGAATTAGTTGTTATGTTTGTAATCTGGAACAAGAGGCCCAGAGGGCCTGTATCGCTCACCTGGATATCTAAGCAATCATGGCAAAATATTCTCCAAATGAGATC
>JAUMHH010170460.1:0-16264 GCA_032359455.1 Chlamys rubida | reverse complement strand
GCATTTTTATCTGATTTTATCTTCGTTAATCTCATTTTCTTTAAAAAAAAAAAAAAAAAAACATGGCCCTAAATGACTTCAGCAGTCGATGGGCCGTTAAACACAAATAAACAAACAAACAAACAATATGTTTTACTTACAGCTATGTTTGGGATCTTTCTATATATTTTTTGACATTACATCACTTTTGACCCTATTGTTGAATGCTTGTCAAAGTCAGAAAGACAATGGCTCCTGTCCTTGTCCAGGGAATTCTAAATTCCGTAAAATTATAATATTCAATTCCCTGCAAAAAGTTCAGCATTTAGGCCAGATCAATCGCAACATTTGATTAACCAGTTTTCAGGATAATGGGACCGGGTGGAATACTCGCCAGGGTGCCTTTGGTATAGTATTTCATTGAGGTAGCACTATAAATTCGGATCAGATTTAGCAGTTAATAGGACGTTGAACAAAATAAAACCAAAAATCAAAGTATTAATGCTTCTATAATGCTTGCCTACTCTACTCAATTTTGACACTAGAGGAAAGTAGTAATTTCCCATTGTGCTATCCCCCTTTCTAGAGGATAATTGCTAAAACCATTTTCATGTTTCATGTTTCTGTGTTCTCTTCTGAGTCAAACATGATCTGATAATCTTTAACACACCAATGTGTAATAAGTTTATTGGTCAACAGAATTAATTTAACCCAAAAATATAAAGAATGTTTCTATAAAGCGACCAGAACAAATATGTCCATACACTGTAGAATGTAATTACGACAGATATATATACCACTGTCATATATATAACTAACGACGTTATAAAAAGGTCATACACTCAACGCGTGCTCAGATTTAAAAATATCAAAAAGGTATGTTATCTAGATCATGTACATATATGATATTGAAGTTTAGGTTAATATTTGAACACATAAGTAATCTTTATCCGCCAGCAGCCAACATCCAGAAATCGTGGTATTCGGTTCAAACCCGTAAACACCTAATGAATGTTTGTACAGTTATATACATATATTTGTATTTGCTCTGCATTGCCACCATATAACACTACCAAAGCCAGTTTCGTGTTATGAGACCATAACACAGGCGTAGTGATATCTCCAGGGGTCCGACTAACTACCGGATCGCTATTCCCCGCCGCACTAATTTCCTTTTGTAGTTGACTGAAGAAAAATTGTATTAAAACTTCCGTAACGTTAAGAGCTGATATCGGGCGTTCCGTACATATGTCATATACACCATAGGGTTAATCTGTCAGATCTGATATACTTATCATCGTGATGTGTGTTATCTTACATATTATGTATACAAAGTGTGTTACATGTATCTCCAGTGGATTTTATACGGCATATTGACCAGGGTGTTACTAATTATCTGCATCAGTGTTGTCAAACAGCTGGACATCTAATAACTGCTGACTCAAAAAACATCTTTGAACCCAGTAGTTGTTTATTCGGACAACTATATAATCAAACAATTAACAATATATACAGCCTAATTCTACCAAAATTAATAATCCACATAAATTGACAATAAATATAATAATGAGCATGATAATAAGTTTGTGTTGATAAACAATTTAGAAGTAGAAGTAGAAACCTATCAACACTCCCACATCTCAGACAAGTACATACTATATATGCGGTCATCAACAGTCAGAATAGGATGGAACGTAAGACAAGTTGTCGCCGCCCGAAAGCACAACGCAGTAACAATTTGGTTGAGAAACTTGCTTTAGTCGACAAAAGCATTCATGGATGCTAGTATATTTTCAGGGTTTTCTATAAATTGTTCAAACGTGTTCTTTACTGTCTAGTACAAAATCAACATTTAGTGCTCGAGCACTGTTTGTTTGATATAAATTAATGATCACCTTCTCATCGACGATTACAGGTTTAACCCAGGTAATACATTGACTATTAAAATAGTATATATTCTATTAGGAGGCATGGTAGTGGTAGGACCCAAGGCTCGTGACTGAAGGGTTGCGGGTTCGAGTCACGGCATGGCACTGTGTTGTATCTATGGGCAAGATACTTTACTCAGCTTGTTCCAGTCTACTCAGCTGTAAATGAGTACGTGGTTCGGAAGTGCTAGAATTGTAGACTACTACAATGTATCTGTTAGCGCCGAAATGGCAGCACCGGCTGTATGCTCCCCAGGGAGTTGAGAAAAATATTGGCTGGTTGCAACGGCCCTATAACCACGGATAATAATTTGTGAACCGCTTTGACACGACCTACGAACTAGGTTGTGATAAAGCGGTATATAAGAACCTGGAATTATTATTATTATTATTAAGTGAATATATGTATTTGGAATGAGTTATCAGGAAAGTTCTGTTTATGGAAAAGGATTACGTTTGTTCAACATTCGGTAAAAAACCAAGACGATACACATGTTTGATATTATGTTTATCCTATAATTTGATTAACATTGTTAAACAAGTTTTGTTTTGTGTTAAAGTTCAGTACAAAATATATCCACAAAACCCCCCACTTATTTTCATCTTTCACCGACATTTATAACGTCATTTTAGTGTTAAATGTGCAATCACGAATGCCTTTATTACAGAAATGTATGTTACATTATTACACTAAAATGCGTGTGACTAGATCTTTTGATGACGTTTACCGTATAAAATATTTGAAACCTAGGCATTGTATCTATATCACAAACTAGTGTGCGTCAAGCAAATACTATGAAAAAAAATGTTCTTTTTATATATTTGTATTTGATGACTTCTTTAACCTGGAGGACCAAAACATGTTTTTCACAAGTGCATCCCTTTTGAATACCTCAGTCATTTTGTATGTATGGGAAGGAACAGTCAAAATCGGAAACATTTACTTTTAAATGACAAAAACATGCAACGCAAACAAACAGACAAGTGAAGTAGTTTGTTAAAAACGTTTTATATGATATAAATGTCTTCTTTTGGTG
Organism: Chlamys rubida; assembly: GCA_032359455.1. Classification (NCBI taxonomy): domain Eukaryota; kingdom Metazoa; phylum Mollusca; class Bivalvia; order Pectinida; family Pectinidae; genus Chlamys; species Chlamys rubida. The sequence goes on along the minus strand of JAUMHH010170460.1, from coordinate 13,320 downwards.
ATCTTTTCTCGATCACAATCTTGGGATAAAGTACTATATGAATAGTTTGCTGTAATTTCCATGAACAAGTTATATATAAACAAGAAATGTATGAGTAAGTGAAAATAATCTAAAGAAAAATGTCTGAAATCAACGATGTATTATAGTTGAACTATGTTTAGATATTTGTTGAACATTCCATTCTGAAGAATCTCAGTACTTCCCGTACTTGATGTTGTCCTGTGTTCCGTGAAAACTAAATATTGTGTCTTGAATTACATATTTTCATGTAGTATTGATAAAAAAGAGATACAATCTGATATCAAAGTGTATATTTTACGTAAAATGATACAATAAAAATACAATATTTTTAAAATGTGTGTGTTGTTTTCAGTAGTATGATACAAATATCAACATAGTTAAATTTGGGTCATATACTCATCACATTCCGTTAACCTCTTCCTGTATTCGGGATCGAAGGTTGTCGATACGAATCAATACTCTGATTGATGGCATTTGCTTCATCCAGTCATAATGGAATCAGCATATACATAACATTGTTTAGTATATCACATTGTTGCCGTTAACGTTAACCCATTCATCCCTCAAGTCACATTTGAACCTTACCTAATCAAACACTGGGCAAGTCTAAGTTAAACATGTAGGGGTGAATGAGTTAATGGAACAACAAAATCCAGATTCATTACCATAGACGATTGTGTGTTCGTTTGGGACAATACATGTACGTTTATAAAACAGTGATACTCATAGCTCCAAGTAGTCATAACTTTAAAAATAAAAAAAGTCTGATAAAGAATTTATCGCGCAAAAATGTATTTGGGGTCTCACAACAGCTAGTCAACCATATTGTAAAATAGCTGTCATCAAAATAAGAAACACTAGTCGTAGAAAGTAAAGACTATTTCTCTCTCTTTGAAAAGTACGTTAACTTATTCATTGTTCTTGTTAGGGTCTTAAATAAAAAAAAATGCAAAACAAGATATTCGAAATATACCAATGATTTAATGATTCTACGCGAACGGCCCATCGTCAATCATGAACAATAAAATATAACTATACGGAAGATTTGTTCCGCCAGTGGACATGGCTGATTACAAGTAAAAACGATTGTCACATAATATATGACGGAGATAGCCTTTTAAGTGACGTAAACAGTTTGCGAAATAAGATTACAGAAAGATGAGATTTATTGCGTTTGAGCACATTTTTTATGGCAATTGTGGCAAAAGTGTTCTATAAAACATTACAAAGACACTCAGCACCTTTACGAATCGCTAATGAAGGTCTTCACTTTATTGTTTATCCTGTCTCTTCTATCCTCGTTTATACCCAGCTTAATGTCCATCACCTGTTTTCTTTGATCGGCAATCGTCATGGGATTCCTTGAGTGAGAAAGGTGGGATTTCCATTCATTCGCCGATAGAGTTGGGCGTTGTTGATTAAGAATATCCATAATACCAGCATTTTTGTTTATTGCAGTACTAGCGAAGGTAGGCAGCGTTTTGTCATTAGGATCCCTTGACGGTGGTTTACGCGCAGAATACATTTTGCGAGCTATAGCTTTCTTATCGAACACGTTTTGAGTGTTAAATTTACCCATTTCACGTTGACGTACGCTATCTCTCCTGGCCATGGGATGCCGTTCAGCATTTAAATTGGCACGAAGCAACTTTTTAGTAATAGCGGATGTATCCGTCATCCACGTGCGATTTGACCTCGGGCTCGATGCACGACTACATGACGTCATGGACTCAATGTCGTCACTATGATTACTGGTAACGTCATCAATGTCAACCTCTCCTCTTAACGACGTTATGAACGTACGTGACTTGGCGGGACTACTTTGCGGACGTGTAGAAGACGACACTTCACTTGACTTTTCACTAAGATCAGACAGATCCAAAGGTTTTACACGTGACCGTTCTGCTGCTGATTGTGGACGTTGAAATCGTCGTCTCTTGCGACTAACAATTCTTTCGCCGTACAAAAAACATGGTCCTCCTTCAGGTTTTTCGTATTCTTCCTCGAAGTCCGGACCTAGGCCTTCTGGACTTTGTCCACTACATGCGTTTATATAGTCCAAAGTAACCGATATCAGCCGGATGTCTTGATTTGTAACTTGAATCTGGCGCTTTTTTTCTTTATCCAGAATATTCAAACGACCGTACAGTTTTGTATTTTCTATGTTGTTGATTCTGTAAGCTCTTTGAACTCTAGAAGAGTTGTAGCTTGGCTGCCCAAGAGTTGACATGCTGAATTTAGATTTTCCCAAAAATCAATAGAAATCACTGGCACGAAGAAAACACCGATCCAGAAATGTTATCATGACAATCAGCGATCTGAAATAAAAAACATTGAAGATAATATAATATTTACAAATACAGTTTATTTTATGTAATTAATTTAACAATAAACACAAATCTTACTGTAATAGTTATTATTAACTGGGTAAAAGTAAAGGAAACAGAAAACTAACAATAACTGAAATTTGTGACATCAAGAAAATGTCGATCGTGAATCACAAAATAACAACAAATTCAAACAATGGATATGGGTATATTGAGAACAAAATAACCAAGTCTGTTATACGCAATCACAAAGAAACAATCGTATAAAGTAAATGCTTTATAAATAAGGTAAACGTATTATGATGTATAAAATGGTTTATAAGAAAAGGTGTGATTTATAATATAAAATATAATTATTGATTTAATTATATAAAATAAGTGATTTATTAAATATAAAAGAATGGACATACATATATAAGATACAAATGGTCATGGCCGTACCACATGAAGTATGTGTAGTCATCATGATAAATAATATAAATATCTGATGTCCTTCAATCGAGCTGACATGATGGAAAAACTACAAGCAGCATCAACGTTTCAATCTCACCTGAATATAATCATAATTTGGTTAACTACCTCATGATCTTATACATCCCAACCGATATTCACAGCATCATATGCGATTAAATCAATACAAACGCTTACTTTTTGTTTTACTGATATGTCACTAAGCTAACATTACTCTGAAACACACGAGGTAACGTACAGCAGGACTAAGCAAATAGCTCTGCAAGGACGAACAAACACACACAAAGTACAATACACAGTTACGTAAGGTATCGGTATTGACTCGCCATCATATTGACAAGTCTTCGTGGAATTTCAAACACTCACGGTGCTTTCTGCACAAACAGTAGCCATAGACCAGGTATAGTTATCTATCATTAATCAATTCAACCGGAAAATGCGGCTCAACAGACCAAAGAAAACCCTGATAGGAATACAGTTGATTATGGAAGGTTTTTGTATCAAATGCAAAAAAGATGAGATTTCAAACGATTGTTTTATCGATTCAAACCCATGGAAAAAATCGTTATTACTTGACACACATTTGAATGGCGTAGCAGTAGCGGACGAAGCAATATTTACCTTGCTTACAAGACAACCTCGCTGATTTTAAAGGATTTATCTGAAATTTGGAAAATCGACTATATTATTTGCATCGAAAGTTATTTAAATAGTATATCAACTAGTGCTTTCTTTTATATCAATCAAATGCCTGAACACAATTCAATAGATAGACTGAACATGCCCAGGACATGTGCCTCTGCATATGAATATTTATATTCCAGATTTTATGACAACATTTCCGACAGGGATATAGAGTTTTATGATAAATGGATCATTTTAGACATCATAAAACTTGACAAGAATATGATGATACAATTCCCTTGCCTCGCCGTCCATCTCTGTTGGGATTTAAATGGATCGAAGCCCTCTGTTACCTGATGAATGCCTGCTTTAAAACCCCCCATTAAAGACTACTAGAGAACATTGATATCCGTGATGGATAGGATATCATACCTGTGATACAGATTACAGGCTACATTAGCTCGTATAGATAGACACAGATAAAACCTCCGTTGTTAATCTCTTTTTCACCGTGAACACGTGTACTGAAGACTCCATTCACACACACGATACACTTTACCTTACAGCTGCGAATTCGAACAGTTTCGCTTAGGAATTGACTCTTTTCTTGATGGCCGTTCGGCTCAAATTATGTCATGACTTGATGTCAAGAATACATTTTGTCTTTCTAGTCAACGTTATTTTTAATCATTAATCTTTCGCGATGTTCGGTTCAAACAGCAAAAGGACTAGGTAGCGAATCAAAGTGGTAGAAATGATATATGCAATTGTTGTATGTCTTCGCTAATCATTTTTGTTAAACAAACTCGATTATGTTATTTAAGTTGAAGAGTGTCATCAGGTAAAACATATCATTACCATCGGCACTATTGTGAATTGTTTGAGTCAATTTCTACAATTTTTACAGAATTACAGATGTCCGATATTTGAGAATTGTGAAACTAAAACATAGATATTGGTGTAGCACGCGGGACCTAATCACTGTTTTTACACCTCAGCAATATTGCTATCCAGAAATTGTAAATTAACTATATCAAAATGAAAATGGATACATCGCAATATGAAAATATGTTAAGCAATAATACCTACCTATCTTCTTTAATATAAGGGAGAAAACTCGAAGTCGAAAAATAAGGTGTGAAGTTGAACGTTGCGATAAGAACTGCTGCAGTGGTACAGTGTTAGTCATATTTTCAAAATTGAACAAGTCAATTTAGTCGGCTTTGTGTTTCATATCACGTGAAACATGAATATACACAAAAACTATTTAGGCGAGCACGTTTAAATACATGACAAAAACTAATGAAACTTTTAATAGCAACCTTCTTCATTCCTGATCTTTTCTCAATACAATATTCTATTCATGAAACGCCTAAAGATTACTACAAAATTTATATTAAAACACGTAATATGTTTCAGATATTCGTTTTCAATAACGGCAGGATATGCTGGCTTTAGGGGTATTATGCATACGTCTAGAACTCTAAGTACACGGAAAAGGCGTGAATAATATGATTGGCATCTCAAAACATGTTGCTCACGATTATGTGATCAACTTTAGCGTGATTGATCGTATACGTTCATGTGGCCTATATCAATAACATTATATTGATCGAAGAAATAATTTGATAATGTAGCGGTATTGGATTGTATCATACCATATCTAACCAACTACCAAATTACGAAAGCAACATAGCAACCATTGATAAATCATGCTAAGTAAACGGAAAAGATATTTTGATAATATTTTGAAATATTTACTTTTCTAACAGGTAAAAAATCAAGACAGTTATTTCACTCAGTTTCAATCTACTAACAAGCATAGCTTTGTCCAGCTAGATGAATTACACATGTCAGTTATGTGTGAAGACCTTGATCAATCCGTTTGAATGTCATATTGACATTCACAAAATATTACAAGCGAAATTGAACAAACATCGGATATATTTATGTAGCAAAGATGAAGAAACACATCTAAAACAGAAAATCGACATCTTAACAAAGATAAATCAATGCTACCTGGGCGTACTAATTGACTTTACCTGCTGTATATGTTTAATACACTTAAAGCACTTAATCTCTTACCTGGGTTTGCTTTATACAATTCATACCTAGCCATCTATATGTGGTGTAACGACGTACATGTGGACTTAGCGAAATCGATGAAACTCCCTACCTATAAATGTACATTTCATGTTTGTATAGTATGTTTTGTTCTTGATGTTGATCCGTTTTAGCTCACAGCTGATTTTCTACTATGAAACCTCGCCTAGCATTGATTCATTAGCAAAACATCTAATTAAAACGGGTAGTGGTAATTCACTGGCTATTATCATTACGATTGAAAGCATTTTAATATCATCAAACGTAAAAAATCGAATAAATTGATTAAATTCCAGCACTCTAAAAAAGCACTTAAGTTCCCAATTAATCAATATGTTCATGCATTAAGTTAATTTTTTTTTCATTTAAGATTCAAATCGAAAAAGTAATACATTCCATATTAATTGAAATGTGTCACCACTCTCTCATTGTCACTGCTACACCTAACGTTTTAATGAGAAACTGTCGGTCCAATATATGTACATAGTAAGATTTTAATATAACAGTTTTCTATTCTTTACGTGATTTATTTAAATCTTAACAAGATAATATGATTTAAGGCACATGTACATACCTGTTATAAACGCTCTAAATTTGTGCCCAACAGTTAAACAGTTTATAGAACACAATAATCAAGGTACTTGGTTATCAAGAAGTGTGTGTTTATACTTTCTCTCAGTAATTAATTTGACTACTGCAAGATTGGTAGCATACACATACACAAATATAGAAACACCTGATGATATAAAAAACTAAGAACTAATGCACATTTACAGCGATTGCTTGATTTTACTACACGGAAGGATGAAAAGCATATCGAGAGATGTGTATATATATAAGGTTAAAAAGCACATACAAATACCCAAACCCATAATGATCGGAATAAACTTCATCTTGCTTCATATTCTCCAACAGTTATAAAATATGACCTATTATACTGTGTATATATCCTTACCTTGCAATTATATACGTCCCAGGAATTTGATCAGATGCCGACAAAAATACCATGGATATTTATATCATTATATTGGCACATTTGTACACTGAATTAAGACAGCCAGTAAGCATGTGTAGATACAACACCTTCACTACACTGTGGCTTGCCCACCAGTTACCATAGTGTATACCTGTACGACTATCTCCACATACACACACACACCTGTATATATCACCTGTATATATCACCTGTATCCGTACATAGGTAGACGCAGCCAGTCACCACACGAGCCGACTACGGCCAAGTGTCGCACTAGGTGATAAGGCAGGCAGGACCACAGTGTCCAGGGGTACGAGGCGACCACTTCACATGTGTTAGGTTACTATAAACTATTAAATATGAATAACTTATCATCCACTTGTCTGAGTTTGCCCGTCTTTACCTTTGGTACACTGGGCAGTGTTTGCAAGTGCGCGAGTAAACGTAAAGTGGACTTTTATCGAACACGAACTTGCTCTTGTGACATAATAAATTTCAACTTAATGTCATACAAAACGGTACTTAAATTCTAATCTCTTCCGAAAATCAATTCCTTGGTCATATATTTTCTACTGGAAGCATTTTGCATCAATAAATTGTTCAGGAAGTGTACCGATAGTCTTGTTGGTTTGTGTGATATACGGGTTACAGAGTCTCTTTCTCTGAAACGCTTTACGACAATCGAGTGTAACTAAGATATAAGGAGCATTTAAGCTTACTCGGAGACAATTAATGGGGAATAGGGCATAACATGTGCTTATATATGGCGAATCACGAATTAGTCATTTTTCTTGTTAATACATTAAGAGCAACTTTTGAATTCACTGAATGAAAAGTTATGATGTACAATTTAGAAAATCTTTTGTTTTTTGTTTTTGTAAACTTACCATCCAAAATGCATCGTCTATAGTACAATGTAACTATTTTGTTCTGTTAACAAAGTACTTGTAATCAAAACAAAACACTACTGGTGGTACATATTCATATAAGATTACCATATGGATTAACTATGTTGAATATTGTGTAAAGGTGGCACATTTAATTGTTTAATGTCTTTACTATGGATGACCAGCTACATTTGTACATATAGGTTAAAAATGGGCTTTTGTCTTTAGAATAAAACCCCCATTTTTAGGAGTGACTCAAATAAATGTGATTCTATATAGCAATGAAGCTCATCAATAAGCACCTATAGATTGAACATATTATACAGCCATAAAACAAACTACATTAAAAAAAACAAAAAAATATGCTAAAATATTCCTTTGCTTTAAAAAAAATCATAGCGATTTAACAAGAAATGCACGGAACGCCCTCACAGCCTTCACATGTCAGAGAACCACATGTCATAGTTTATTTCGCCTCTAGAACTGATGAAAAATCGATTGGTTTTAAAGCAAGGGTTATTGAAAACGACATTTAATTTATATGGAATGTTATCTTATGTAGATCTACTTAATATAAAAGGACGCTTTCACTTGCCCCATAACCACACAATAACTAGCTGGGGTCAAATGTAGAAAGTGTCCTAGCTTTGGTAGTAATTTATCTTAATGTTTTCACAATTCTTAAAACTATAAAGTGGTTCGTATACATCTTCCGGGATTCAAAATGTTTATCAAAATGCATTTACATTCAATAATAATGAGAGTTTGCTAACACCTTTTCAAAAATTGAAGAATGAAAGTTTGACTTTTAGTTAACAGCTTATAATATTTAATACAATCTGGTCCATATGATAAATGACGACCATAGCCAGTGACGGTCAGTTGTCACACGTCTGGGGGTACTATAGAAATATAGTATTGATCAAAACAGCATTGTCAGTCGTACATATATATAAATATAATATACCATTGTTGACTTCGCACACGTTTGTTTATACTCATACAATAATGAGTTTCAACAACAGTTTACTTAGCATCTTTTAAATGGAAGCTAACAGAAGCTCCACTATCGAATTTTCAATATAAAACAAAGATTTCTTTTCACGTAAACGTTACAATAAAAGCAACAAACCTTTATACAGATAAGCTAAGCAGACAGTTGTTTGTCAGTATCGTACGCTGTGTATGGAACAAAGAAAGTATGGTTGATATCCTGTATAACCCTTCAGCAGTGTCAAAGGTAAACAGAGAAAACGGCCAATACACAACGGTCGACAGGCTTTACAAAGCTGGCTGCCCAAATTGGATAAATGCAAACATTCAATCGTTTAACATTTATGTTTGTCAAGAAATCTGAATTTTATTTACCTGATCAATATCTGATTATAATGTATCCGCTTAATCAATAAAATGCATTGTTGAGTCAGTAATAAAAGAGTTAAATGGTTTAAAGCCGGACTGTTATTTTTTATTCATTTATTTATAATAAAGATGTGGGTTTTCTGAATGAATTCAAATTACAATAGTACAATATCTTCACAGTTCCTTTCTCCACACGGATAAACTTGTTACGCTTCACACAGGTGGGAATTTAAATGTTATTCCATGCTTTCTTAACTGAATTATTTACAATTCAACAAGACCAACATCTCATACATGTTTAAAAGAAGTCCAAATGTTTGTCTTTGATGGCCATTTATAGTATATACTTTGATCAATGAAAGAGTAACCGATATTTTGACAGGAAAAATCGACCAAAACACGTTTGATAACTCCAAACAATGAAATTTTTGTTGAATTCTTTTTTTTTATCTATTTCATTCAATGCTGTGTACTAAATGATTTATGTAAATGGGACAATAAACGTTTTAAAAACCGCAATAGTTGTACAACGGAGAACGGGAGAAAGAGATAATGTTTTATGACAAATACTCCCTATATGCCCTTACGTTATTGACAAACTGCGATATCTCCAGTACTTATCCTGTCTTGTTTTATTTACACACGCAGTACAGTATCTGTCCGATTCGGTTTTGAACGAGTTACTCTGCGATACAAGGCCTTATTGTAATTTATGAGCAGCACGGAGAATCGTACTACACGCTGAAATACAGCCCTGATAACCTGGTTTCCTACTCATATACTGTACATCAGGTAAACCCATATCAATATCCTGGTATATAAAAGTGTTAAGTCTCTGTTTTAGTACTGTGTTAAAAGAATACATGGGAAACATTCACAAACACACTTCTGAATAAAATTTAAAGAAATCAAAACACATTGAACTTAGGGTAGATGAATTCCTTATAATAACGATTGTATTATCGTAAAATACAATTTAAACTTATATGAACCTTTAATCTTAATACAATGCGTGAATCATAAATATGATTCTGTTTAATCTGTCTTAATTCTGACACATATATACGCACACACGTCGATAAGCAAAAGCTTTCTAAACTTCCTAATCAGTACAACCAACTCCGCAACTAGAGATCAGGCACTGACGCATGATCCTTAAAACACCATATTAGGGCTTATATTGTAGCAGTTCTACATAGGATTGTAACATGTATATCAGTACAAGTTGAAATATGCCCAAGCTGTGATTATGAAAAACGTCTCGATACTTGATCGGTAATCTGGTGTGCATTATCACGTTCGTGCACGTACGACCTAGATATTTGTATTTATTTTTCTTGGCAGTTGTTCGCTGTTGTAGGTATATTGTCTTTCAAAATAAGTGTTTAATCGAAACAATCGAGGCCATTACCATCCAGTTAAAGGTCTGTTAGAGTGGGAAAGTGCCCAAAGTTTGATTATTAAAATACTTCAGTGTCGTTAAACGGGTGTGTCCTCAATTTAGCTAATACATCTTTACAAATCATAACAAAAGCAAGCGTAATATTGGCACTCAGTTAAGAGAACAATATTCGGTTAATAATTCCATGTTTTGTGTATTCTTTTAATCGGGCTTCGTAAACATATTTACTATCAAAACAAGGTCACTCTCTTAGTTGTTATTAGTGGTCCTATCGGCTAAAATAAATGGATTAAATGGAATATCATTTTCCACAATAATAAAAACTGAAAAAAGATATTTGCATAATGCATATTTTAATTAAATTTTAAAATTGTATGAAAGTAAACAAAAATAGTATCCCTTGAACTGAAAATGAAAACAGTATTCAGTTGTATTAGAATAGCTTGATTGATAATGCATTAAGGTTCAATTTAATCTGGCATATGATAATAAATACATATGTTAATGGATGGATTATATTGCCCACATTGCATGAAAATGATGATACAGCGTATTATTTTACAATATGGAAAGGGAAAAAACAAAAGAAATTTAGAGGTATTCGATAAGTAAATTTGAGTTTGGTATTTATCTTAAGATGATCAACCCCAGGGCATAATATGTTTTTTTTTTAAAATCTAGTAATTATGAAAATGTCACTGACATCTCAATCAGTCTTACGATTTAATGAGTCATTCAGATAATGCATCTTGAGACAAAAAAAACCCCAAAAAACCCCACATCATCAACACACATGAAACAAACTCAAGTGAAAAGACAACAACAGACACGACGAAAATGCGTCCGGGATCCCCGCTGTTCAAAGATGTATGATCACTAAATCTTTCGATACATTATTTTTAAGTTATCTTTTTCAAAAAGTTTTTATAAAAGTATTAATAATTTGACCTATTTATCTTAGAGAGTAAAGTTTAGCCACGGAAAATTCAGTTTGATTGATGAATTTAGAAAATGTTGAAAACAGTATTTGATTAATAGCCATTCTCCGAACTGGCATTGGAGGTAGTGTTCTATACTGATGTAGAGACAGGATGTCATCGTTAGAGACGACTGAAGTTGGACCCCTGTCGAATCTGGATTTTTTGACGTTTCCATTGCAAAAAGGTACAATTGGTATATAATTTTATCGTCCTTCGTGACACAGCGACTTTAAGTTCACTCGTTTTCCACCTCATGACCGGCATGTGTTGATTGTGTCTATTATCCGTCAAACAAATAATGACAGAAAAAAAATATGAAAACACGTACATATGTAACTGTAAAAACATGTAAGTTACACATATGTGACATATATAGTCATTGGGGAGAGGAATTTACGTAAACTGTCAGATTGATTTACATTGTCTATATTATCTATTTCATATATATGGGTATCAGGTATGACAATAACGTGGAATCTCAGATTCGTAATATCTAAATGCCACAGAATGATATTGAATGATGATCGGCATAATAATGAAATGTTCTGATCTCACCATTACACCGTAATATTATAAACAAAAGTTGTTATCATTAGTGACATATAGTACATAGGTACACTTATTTGTACATAGGTACACCTATTGAAAGATTTTGTTTGATTTTCTCGTACAACGAAACTTAATCAATTGATGTACATCTGTGTCAATTAGATAGAAAATTAAATAACGTACCTGATTATGGCCGCAACATGTTTCCGCTCTGCCACAACCCCTTCTTCACTTCCGACTACCTCTCGATAAGTTTTGGTCTGGTTGTCAAAAGAACGCACTTCAATATATAAATATGTGCCAAAATCAAGTGTCTGAGTCGGTACTGCCCTCTGCATACTAATCAATCCAGTCCTAAAAGTTTAATCGGATTTGTGGCTGAACAAGTAGGCTGAAGGATTCTATGTGTAATACACGTAAGTCTCATACATTTACAAATATAATTTTACACTTGCCATAATGTTAACTTTAGCAGCGCATTAGGTGTGTTAAACATATCCTTCCCCGCTGATCTTTACCTACCCAACAGTCTAAGGACATTTTAGTGGGTGATGAACTGTCTGTGTCTCTTTTGTTAAACATTTTGATAAAGGTTAGGACAACTTACAGTATACGGATATTGCAAATGTAAAACAAAGCGGAGCACTACGATTCGACCAGTTATTGAACGCTTTATTACTTTACAAAGTAAATAAAACCAGACATTTTATTTGATCAAACATGCAAACATTGAAGTGCCTTTGTATCGTCTCCAGGAATTTATTGTGAAATAGATTTGAACAAACCCGCGTGCTAGTAAGGTTGACATTATAACAGTAGGGGTATTTTATCGAACGGGTGAAACTTAAACTGTTAAATGTCGCTTAAACCTGCCTCGTCGCCAGACTACAGATGAATGATTACGTGATGGGCAAACATTCAATGCACTTTCTTGTCGCTTGTGTGGCGTTTTTCTTATGTAAATTTATATCAAAACGCTATCAATCATTTCTGATCTTCAATATATGTGCAGTCACTGCCAACCTTAGACCCAGCTTGATTTGTAAAGTACGTGCGAAGTGTAGAACGAGTCCCATACAGTTAACAGCTCGTCTAGATCTGTTCCTGCATGACTTGTCGTATGGTTCTACAGTGTTATCCAATATATCTTGACAACTTCATTACTTTTATACAGAAGGAAAGTAATTAGGATGTATAATTTTATAAAGTAGATACCAGTTACACAATAATTTTATTAAAAAATATGCATAAGTCAACATTGTTATTACCAACTTTGATATCACGAATTATTATTCATGTTGAAGTCGGTTTATATCCCTTCCTACTTTATTTCTTCATATAGATTTCAACTGGATTATTTGTTTTTACATTTGATTTGAAGTCGTTTATGATCTTGTTTTGTTTTTGTTTTGTTTTTGTTTTAGCATTTTACTTGTTTATTATCAAAGATAAGTATTACACTTGTATTTAGTATCACAGACAGGTATTACACTTGTATTTAGTATCACAGACAGGTATTATACCTGTATTTAGTATCACAGACAGGTATTACACTTGTATTTATTATCACAGACAGGTATTGTACTTGTATTTAATATCACAGACAGGTATTACACTT